>JAUUDW010403332.1:0-12842 GCA_032361385.1 Panulirus guttatus | reverse complement strand
CCACTCACTACCCTTCCTAATCTGCCCACCTCCTAACTTTCTCATGCCACATGCATCTCTTGCACATTTCATCACTGCTTCCCTGCATACATTCCATTCCTCAGCCACTCCCCTCACTTCACTTCCTCTCACCTTTTGCCATTCTACACTCAATCTCTCCTGATATTTCTTCACTCAAGTCTCCTTTCGGAGCTCACTCACTCTCACCACTCTCTTCTCCTTGACATACTTTTTTTATTTTACAAAAATTTTTTGTTCTCTTTAGCAGTGACATACCTAAGTCGTTAATCCAAAAGTATTGTTATACTCACAAAACAGTTGAGGTATCTGGAGGAAAATGAGAACTTGATATCAGGCTGAGCTGCCCACGCTGTGGAGGAGGCCTGGGAGAGGCCCATGTTTGGAGGTCTATCACTGGGGTCTCGCCCTCTCTTCCAGAATGTGCTGACTGATTTATATTCCTTTGACAATTGTAGATATGGAAGGGAAGCTACCTAGAGTATAAAAGCATTTTAAGCCTTTACAGTACAATAACCATGAACTTTATCACAGTTCTTAGTTTTGTCATGCATCTTTGAAAAATAGTCAATGTTGAAATTTTTCTGATTGCATGCTAATCTTCCATACCTTTTCACACCCATACACATAATAGCAAATGGCACAACATATTCTTAAGTAATTTTTTTTTTTCCAGTGCAGTATGCTATGCTTCCTGTTGTAAATCAGAAAATTTTGATGTGATTCAGAGGAAGTTTATGAATGTGTGAATGATTTTATGGTACAGGTATTTATTTTAAATTCAATAAATTCTCTGTTATTCACAGTATATTCCAAGATGAATCCCTCTGGGAGACGCGAGACAAGAGTGAAGACCATAAGTATGAGGGACGGCCATACTATGGGATACATGGCGTAAAAAAGATGCCAAACTCTTCCATTGCTGCAGGAGCTGTCATCTTCATGATGCTTGGTGCCATCTTCCACTTCTTTCTTGCAAAGTCCGTTTCATACACTGTCTGTTTAGTTTTTGAATACTTTCTCTTACATAGTACTCTTAATCAATATATTACTTATGTGTCTTAAAATGTGTTCTTGATATATTTATTATTAGATGGTGCTACTTCATGATACCTTAATTCAATGCCATTATAATAAAAATATAAGAAGCAGGAAATGGCAAACAATTATGAAAGAAAAGTGGAAGGAGAGTTTTGGCAGAGTAATGCTTATATTAGGACAAGCTGAGGAATGGATGAGTGGTTTGGCATGAAGATTGGTTTTGGATTCGTGTGGTATGGTTTTGGATTCGTGTGGTATATGCCTGTCCTTGTTAGAATCTTCATGGATGGAGCTGTAACAAATAGGAGTATGATAAAAGTAAAAAAAAAGATGGAGGGGACATTGTATGTAGATAACACTGTGGTAATAGAGTAAGAGACAGAAGAGGGATTATAAGATAATAAGGAAACCTGGAAGAGTATGTAAAAAAAAAAAAAAAGGAAGAGAGCTAAACGCATATAAGTGCAAGCTGGTGGTGTTTGAAAAGGGATGAGGCAGGGTATGAGATTTATTCAGATGGTTAGAAGTAGGAGAGAATGAAATATTAAGTATCTAATGAATACTTTTAGTGAAGATGAAGGAATTAATGCTAAGATTTTGAATAGGATAATGAAGAATGCAGTCTGACTTCAAACTGAAGAAGGAATTGAATGGTAAAAAAGTTTGCAAGTGTGGAAGACTACATATTAGAATATTGTTTTGCCCTTCTTGGTATATGAAAGGTAAACATGAGTTATACAATAGCAGAATGATAGAAAGAATGCCATCTGTGGAGACAGATTCTTAAAATTTCAATCTGGAATGAGAAGAGTACATAAAATAAGAAATGACAATATCAGAACAAGATATGGAAGACAGAAAAGAAAATATGGAGAGTTTGGATGGTTTAGGCTGTTGGAAAGAATAGGTATGGGAAGGATGACTCAGAGTTATTTGAGAAAGACAGTGACAGTGATAGAGCATATAAGAAGAGTTTAAACATGATGGAGTACTTGGAAGTATACAAGAATAGAAATGCTTAAAGGAGACAACATATGCTGCCATGTTAGACAATGGGAGAAACTGTACTGGATGAATATAGTTTCTTATGACACTGTATAATCTTGGCTTATTGACTCAGTATGTTTTATGAGTATCTTATAAAGACTAAAAATAATGTTTTTTTTATGTTCATTATGTTCTTATCACACAATTGATGCTTTTCAGAAAATCCTCCGACTTTGCTATTGAGCAGCTGAATGAACGTGACAGAATTGCAAGTGAACATTATCAGTTGGCAAGACAACGAGCAAAGACCAATGGTAATGAAATGCAAATAGCACTATTAAGAGAAAGAAGTGAAGCAAACAGCTTTAGCAAGTGAATGATGTGCAGCTTTACAATAAATGATATATCAATGTAGTTCCTTAGAAGAGAATATGTATGAGATATTAAATATCAATAAACTTCAGCCTGTCCTTCCAGTCAACCAGTTACCTTCACACAGTTTTTAACTAGGCTGTATTTACCCTCCGTATTTACATTCCAAGTCGATGTCTTACAGTTTTTGTGTTCTGACTCGGCTGTATTTACACTCCAAGTCAAAATCTTACAATAAATATGAAAACTTTTTGAAGAAATACAATTACCCACCAGTTCAGAGTAAACTGTTAAGAAAACATCAAGTGAAGAAATGAATTTACTTAATGGGTTGGAACTGTTGTAAAAGATTTATAGTTTGAGGACATAATAACTGATTATTGGGATGATAAAGTTACACTTTCATTAACCCTATTCCCATTTACAGAGAGGATAAGGTGTATACTACCTATTAGTTCAATTACATTCATCCTCAGCATATATCTACTGTACTGAAATGAACATGAGCTTCCATGCTAATATAAGCACTTAATAATTGTTCACTCTGCATACAACATATTTTCATCTAGTTTGACTAATGTCATAATTTACAACCAACCTCGTACAAAATATCTCTAATGCTCATGATAAATAAACAATTCCTCAGATGCTCTCATTTGTAATATCTGGTGCACAAAATAAAGTAAAGTATTCATTGCAGCTCTTTATCTCTTTTAAAGTTTTAAAGTTTACCTTTCCTCTTTGTTAGTCTGAAGCTTCGTTTACCACTGGAACCTCCTTCAGGTTGACCTATCCAAATACACTTTCTTAGCATGCTCCATTCCATTCACACTTGTGTTCCCTCCCAGGATGACGGCTGCCTTCCTCTCCTTTTGTATTTTTTCTCTACTAATATATCCTCCACGTAACCAAACCACTGCAAAGTATTTCTCTTCACCATGTGAAACCACATTGCAAGTCTTTTCCTGTTTCTGAGATTCTACGTAAGTACACTTCATTCCATCTCCTAGCACTGTGAGCACCCTTAACTTACTTATTTTGGTAACCTGCATCCTAAAACAATCTGCTCCAGTCTGAGTCCATATACTGACTGGCAGAATGATGCCTACTCTTAAGAAATTTTTTTAACATTCGTTATCACATTTTTCCCTTCCATAATTTACCCCAAGGATCTAATCACCTTCCTCCTAATGACACTTCACTCCTTTATTCCTCCTTCTCATATATTACGTTTGCATAATACCGAATATACTAAGTGAATTCTTCTATGTAAATTCTCTATCCTCTTCCGAATTTCACCACACATATTAGCTTGAGCTTACTACGTTCATTTTGTTCTGTATGGCACTGCTAAGTCTACCACTTCATTCACCCCCTTTTAAAAAGCATCACCTTACTTTAACTGATACTTACTTTAAACTTCCTTTCCTTACACACTATGGAAAGACTTGAAATTAGCAAAATAGTTACTGGATAAAATTTCTTGATGTTAATAGTGGAAGGATGTGGAGTGCCTCTAAAAACATATTGGTACTTATAAACATACCAAGAACACTGAAAAGAGCTGGTATAAACTTAAACCAAGAATAATGAAAAGAGCTGTTGTAAACTCAAACTAGCCTAAATGACTGGGAAAATAGAAAAACTAATTCACCATAAGAAAAAATATGTATTGTAAGGAGTTTAAGTAAATGGAATAAACCGAAAATTACCTAGAGCAAGAGAATATACAGACGGGTAATGTCAAAAGGTGTGAGACAAAGTTAACGTGAACATGAAAAAAGAATTTCCATAAATGTTAAAAATCACCTCAAGAAATTCTTCAGATATGTAAGACAAAGAATTTAACATACAAGAGGACCATTAATAACAACGCTAAAGTAACTGATGAAAGAAGGAAACTGGCTTACAAAGCAAATAAATCCTACTTTATATTTACAAAAGAATCTTACCTTAACTGTAAAAAATGCTTTGTCGGTTTGATAATACAAACTAGAAGGTAAGAAAAATTAAGAGTTATGGAGCACTAAGAGAAACTGAAGAGTTATGAAGCACTAAAATAATCGAAGAGATATGAAACACCAAAATACTTGAATCAAATAAACCTAAACAGACCACCTGTCACTGATATACTAACCCAATGATTCATGAGGATGATCAGACAGCAATTGATATTTCTCATAAACCGAAATATTCATCCAATCACTAACATGCTCTGTCAGTTACTATAAAGAAAAGAAGATTACTCTCTCAGTTACTATAAAGAAAAGATCATTACATAAACACTGTTAGATCTGGGAATGTGAGAAAGTAATCAGGTCTGAGAGATCATATAAAAGAATGGTGGATGATGACAGAAAAATTTTCTATTTAGTATTATATAAGCATCTCTGGCATCGTATATTTGATAGAAGAGCCAGCAGTGGAGCTTTAGAAATCCCTTGCTATCATGAGGAGGGATATGTGGCTGATTTAGGCTGACTGTAATTGGAATGGGTAAGACTTAAATTCTGTAGATGTATGGTATGTATCATTTGGTATGAGCCATTGCACTCATGAAAAGAATTTCTTTTCATGAGTTTGAGGAAGGCAGCCACCACATCAGTTGTTAGGTCTGTCCTGTACGATGTAGCATGGCTGGGAAAGTTGTGTGAGAATTTTTATATGGCTGAAAGTTAGGTTGACTTTGTATGGGCTTTACTAGATTTTGTTGGAAATTTCACTCTATGTTGTGCAATATCAATGGATAAAGCAAAAGCAAACCCTAAACTGTTCCATAATATCAACAGGGCTGTAAGTAATGGAACAGACAGTTAAACTGAAGGATTCAGAGAAAAGGGTCATTAGAAAAAAAAGACAGGAATGGAATGCTAGTGAGGAACTGAGTGCAATGTTTCAGTGTATTCACAGTTGAAGATTTTTTATTTCCAATATTTCTACAATAGGATGTACGACAGACAAGAGTAAGGAACAGCCAAATGCTAAGTTTCAAAGTATAATTACATTAAGACATGTTACTTTCAGTGCTTTTAATATGATATGGAGAGTAGTCAAAAGTAATGAGGAATTGAAGGCTAACTTCCAGAGTGTATTTACAAGTGAAGACATTACTTTCAATACTTGGAAGCTTGGATGGAGAAGGTATTGAGATCATCATGTGATTCTGGATTAGAAGACAGGAAAAGTCATCAGTTTTTAAAAGAAGAACTTGAGAAATCTCATTACACAACTTGCTAATACCAGTGAAAAGCATATTCTCTAAATAAGTGGAAAAGATTCTGAGGAGCAATACTACCTTATGAGAAGCAACATGAGTTTAGGGAAAGGTTAAGAGGGAGCTCTTTCATTGGATTAAAAACTTCCTAAACAGAGAACAGACTTAGTAAATACAACCAGTTGTATTCCACTAAACTTTGTCCTAGGGCTGCTGCTATTTCTAATCTATGTAAAAGACTTTCCAAAAGTCTTTGAATTATACCTGAATATGTTTGCACAAGATACAAAAATCTAAGAGAGAAATATGAAATATACATGATTCTAATAACCTGCAAAGAGACTTTTAGACTCTAGCAGTGGTTAGTTAAATGAAATTCAACACAACTAAATGCACAGAAAAATGAGATCAAATTCTGACAATCATCTTACAGTCAGTAGCAAGCATATAACACACCTCTTTAGCTCATACGAAATTTAATTGTGACCATGGGCTTCGTAAGGGTCACATCCTTTTAATATTCTGGTGATATCTTTTCTGGAAATCACTGAGATATCTAGCAAAGATATTAACAATATCAAAAGGACTTGACCTGAACAAGGCTCATGGTCCCAATGAAATTTCATCGTATCTACTAAAGAAGTGTGCAGATATGCTTCACAGACCACTTGAGTTTGAATTGCTGTTCAAGATGTCACTGGTGAGAGGCATAATGTCAAGGAAATGGAAAAGGGCAAACGTCATATATATGAAAAGAGATTGGGAACAGGCACTGAACTACAGATCAGTCTTACTAACAAGCATGGTGTGTAAGGTTCAAGAAAAAATTATTAGAAAGCAAGTGGATGCCTTTCTGTGGAGAAATAATTTCTTAAGTGGGAGACAGCAAGGTTTTAGGGAAAGCAGGTCATGTGTAACTAACCTCAAAGACTTTTATAAGAGAGTGAGCTCAGTCCTGGACGAAAGGGAAGGCTGGGTGGTTTGTCTATCTGGACTGCCAGAAGGAATTTCACATTGTACCACACAGGAGGCTGGTTATGAAGCTTAATCACTAAGCAGGAATAAGTGCAAACTCCTCCACTGGATAGAAGATCATCTGGGAGGGAATAAAGAGCCTCTTTCAAATGGGTGGCATTGACCAGTGGAGTGCCACTGGGTTTGGTTCTAAGACCATTACTCTTCTTGATCTACATTAATGACTTGTCTGAAGGTGCAGAATTCTATCTGAACATGTTTGCGGATGCAAAAGACATGAGGTAAGTGAAAACTGAAGAGGATTGCATCAGCTTACAAGGGAACCTAAACAGACTCCAAAGTTGGTCGGTCCAAAACATGTTTGATGAAATTTAACCCTAGCAAATGTTAAGTAACAAGGATCAGACAAAGCAACAGATGGCCTCAATATGAATATTATAAAGCTGGTAGTAAGCTTCAAGATTTTGAGTGTGAGAGGGACTTTTTGCTGACAAATATCAAAATATCTTTCAAGTATATAGATAAAGAAATATTTACAAAGCTAACCACATCTTACATAAGGCAAAAACCAGAATCTGCTTCTCAGGCTTGATCACTGCATCTAAAAATGCACAAAAAACTCAGAGAAAGTCTAAAGGAGGGCCACAAAGATGGTACCAGAATTAAGAGACTTAACTGCTGAGAAAGGCTGCAGGCTTTAACTTTACCCACCTTGGAAGAGAGATGACTGAGGGGTGACATGATCATAAATTTTTAATTTTGTAAAAGAGATCAGTGAAGTGGAAAGTGAGCAGTACTTTGACAGACGTAGGGATAGATCAACCAGAGGACATAACATGAAAAATTTAGTAATAAACTTGTAAATAAGGATGTAAAGAAATACTTTTGTATGATAAAAGTGGTGGATAAATGGAAGGGAATGACTGAGGACAGGGTTAATGCAGACAACATACATGAATTCAAGAGATATGGCCCCAGGAGTGTAAAAATCCCTCCCTGTACAGTACAGATAGGTAATAACATAGGTTATTTCAGTACACTCATGGAAATTCTTTCCTTTCTTGGCTATTACAAGTAGCCATTCAGTAAATTAGAAGCCGTAAATTTTCTCTCTCATTACTTGTGCAAATGGATGTAACAGTGACATGGTTATTGTCAGCCATGTGGCAACATGGAATATCCACATAAAGATGGTGAGTGCAGCTCTATGAGCCTAATAAACATACTCCAATTTCTAAGTTAATGCTGCTGCTTCTTTATACAGAACTTCATGTCCTAAGTAACCATTTCATTTACAACTCTTTTATGCAGATGTATAGTTGAGTAATACCCTGTTAAAGCAGTATATCTTCAAAAATGTTGCTTGCTATATTAAAGTGAGGTACCTACAATATGGTACACCGGGGTCGACATGCTGTTGATGGACTGAACCAGGGCATATGAGACGTCTGGGGTAAACCATGGAAAGGTCTGTGGGGCCGGGATGTGGATAGGGAGCTGTGGTTTTGGTGCATTACACATGATAGTTAGAGACTGAGTGTAAGTGAGTATGGCCTTTTCATCTGTTTCCTGGTGCTACCTCACTGACGCACAGGGTGGCGATACTATTTCCTGTAGGGCGGGGTGATGTCAGGAGGGGGATGTGGGCAAACAAGTATGAATATGTACGTGTGTATATGTGTATATGCATGTGTATGTATATGTATGTATATATGTATATGTTGGTATGTATATGTTTGTATTGTGCATATATGAGCATGCATGTATATATGTGTGTATGTGAGTGAATGGATCTTTCTTCATCTGTTTCCTGGCGCTACCACGCTAACATGGCAAACAGCGATCAAGTACAGTAAATAAAAATAATCTACATAGGAGAACTACCATTTGATTGTGTAAGGCAGGAGTAAAGAATATATTCACCGCTCTTGTGGCAAAGATAAAACAGAAGCTCTTTCCTTGCTGCTAATTCAGTCATAAGTAACCTTACTCATTTATAGACGTTAAATTTGATATTATACTCATGAATATTGTTTTGACACATATTGGCAGCTCCTGTGCAAAAGGATGCTGAGTGAAATTTCCTTCTGAGATTTCATATACATCTCTTCTAACCTGTCATGTTTTATAATGATGGAATGAATAAGATTACAAAAAACAGAACTTTACAAACTAATACCATTTTCATTGAAGTAATACAATGAAACTAAATTCTAGTACCATTATCAACAAAAATTAATGGATTCATTGTAGATAGTAGAACTATGTTGCACTTGTAGATTAACCTGAGTGTGTCAGGTAGGATTTCATAGGTTGAATTTTTTTGTATGACTAGTATGAGAGTATTCTGTAAATCCAGATTTGAACAGAAGCCTCATAAGAACTCAGTTTCCTTGTTTTTTATATCATACTGGTATTATAATGTGTCTTACCAAGTCTATTAGAGGTTCCATGGATATTATTTTCTTTGGCAATTAGTGTTTTGTATATGAAAAGTGACTTACCCAAACAAACTATATACATAGTCTGAGTTTCATGACCTTTTGAAAATAATGAGTGCATTCCCTTGGTCAGAAGAACTATTTTGCATGTAATCATGAGGGAGCAGACCTTCTTGCTGCCAGAACTTGTGGTTCCCATGTTGTTGCTTGTTTCCTTTTGAGTAAAAAGATAACTGGTCCTTCTTACAAGTACTACTGTATGCTTATGACAGTCATTTCCTTGAAGTCCTGGATGCTTTACTTCCTTCCTCTAATCTCTCATACCTGAAGTACTTCTTTCACCGTGGCAGAAGTGCACAATATACTTAACCTCCACCACACTGGCCAAGGCTTCCTGTTGTTTAACTGGCTTGGCCTGCTGGATCTGCAATTTGAAAGTTGTGCTCTCCAGGCTGTTAAATATCCAGTCATGAAGGAGCATAGATGACAGTTCTGTATGCCATTTCTTCCAGGTTCAGTACAAGCTTCTACAAAGACTACCTTCTTGTTCTGACCCCGGTCCTGAATAAACTTGGACGACCAGGCTAGTGTCACTCAGGATGTATAATTCATCATAGGCCAGCATCACTCAAGATAACATGTTTCCTTAGCTAACTGTCCCTGTATGTTGCCTAAACTGTTGCATCTTACCTTCCAAGCAGTCTCACCATTGTATGATATGAACTACCTATTCTTCTTGTTGGTCAGGCTTTCTTTCATGTTACTCCATCTGTCCCTATTGCCAGTCCAACCACTGTATAGTCTGACCTACTTGTTGCTTTTGTTGGTCGAGCTACTTCTCAGGAAGGTCTTTTTGCACCCATTGCATATTTAGATGATATTATCACTGCCTAAGATGCTTCTGTAACTCCTGGTTCTCTGTAAATAAAGCTTCCTTAACTGGTCCTACAACTGTTCCTATACTTATGACTTCTACTAAGCACTGCCTATCTTGTCTACTAGTTGCTACAACCATTATGTCAGACTGATGGACATCTACATCTTTTACTTGGTTGGGATAGACATGTGCCATTGGGTTAGGGTCTTGCAGTGGTAAGTGTATTTTGTGGTGTGAGAGATTGTTTACCACCTCTTATGTGCTTTTTGCCATGTTGTTGTGTGCTGGTCTCACATGTTCATGTATTTTGTGCTCCTTAGATTACTAATGTGGGTAATGGGTTGATAGCCTGACCACTCCTCAAAGTCATCTACATCTCACATGGAGCACAAGAGGAACATTTTGAGGCTCAAAAAGGATGAGTTCTGCAGAAGGCTGGCTAAGTGCGAGTCTAAGGCAGCACTTATGAAGGACTTCAGTGTCATTTACTTATTTGCTTACGTATATTAATATATCCTCAAAGTAAAATATTTACAAATAAGTAAAATACTTAAAATATTACAATTTCTGAATTATTTGATATATTGAAAACTTAGATGACTACAAGTGTTATCCAAAATGGCTGATTCCTCAGGTATTTTGGGAAACATAGGTTTACTGTACCTCTCTTTTCTCTTTCACTAGTAACTTTACACTGTCACCCTACCACTTACTACCCTTTCTAACCTAGCCACCACCACTTTACACATGCCACACATATCTCTTGCACTTGCCAGCATTTTTTTTTTAAGCTTGATTGCTGTTTCCCATGTTAGTTGGATGGCACTGGGAGCAGAATAAGGAGGGCTGCATTCACTCCCATCCATTCTCTAGCTTTCAAATGTGTCAGTTGATATACAAGGAAGGGATGTTACATCTTAGTCTTGGCTTAAAGAGTTATTATGTGTATTCAGGACAAATTCATTGAAGACAGTGGAAGTGGTTTCTATACATGATTGCTGCTACCCTGTGTGACTCTGCTGCCAGCAAGAGGGAGGACTCAGATAGTAGAGTAATGGCCCCTCCCATGACCCTTGCAAATTTAAGGTATACTCCTCTGATTACACTTTATTGTGCGACTCTGTTACCAGTGAGAGGGACGGCTCAGGTGGTTGTGTATTAGCTCCTCCCAGTACCTCCAGCCAACTCAAGGATTATCTCGTCCCCAACCCTTGGAGCAACCCATTAGGTAGTAGGTTGTTGCTAACAGCCACCCATGGTGGTACTACTGTCCTGACTGAAGAGTATTAAAGTGATGTTCGGAACCATCTGACACTCTCCATGTCAGGATTGCTGGTCTTACGTTCTGTCTCGTCAGAGTAGGACTACTGGGCTAGTCCTACCATCTTCTTACAAGCACTGTATGCCTAATCAAACCTTGCCTATTATTATTACTTTTTCACATAAGTACTCTTGCCAATTCCTTTCTGCGCAAACATTTATAATCATCATCATGACAGAGTCCGTCAAATCTATGGCCTGTAGTCCCTGGCATCATGGGTTGCTAAGAATCTCCGGGTTTCAGTCTGACTCTACTGCCAATGAGAGGGAGGGCTCTGGCAGTAGTAGTACCAGCCCCTCCCATGACCTTTCCCTCTTGGAGAGATCTTCTTTTTCTGTTCATGGTATCAACATTCATGGTCTCTCTAGTAACCTCTTTTCAGTTAAACACCATCATTGTAGTACCTCTCCTAATATCTTACGTCTCTCTGAGACACAATTGTGTAGTGATATTCTCACTAGTCCCTTTTTCATATCTAACTATAACCTCCACTCTGATTTTTGTTCAAATTTGGTTTTTGTGCTTATTCCAAAATAAACAAACCTGTTGCACACCTCAAGGACCTTGAGTCTCCAACCTTTGATGTTATGTGGCTCAGGGTCTGTCTCCCAACTACCACACTTTTCCTCTGTTTTGCCTATTGCTCTCGCTTTTAATTCTACAAATTTTATATCCTTCTTCAACTATCTAAACTCCTGCCATGAGACTGACATCCTCTCACCTGCAGGCTGAGATACACTACCTCAGAGATTTCAACGTTCACCATGGGGAATGGCTTAATTCCTCCCACATGGATTATGGAGGGATTAAAGCCTTCACATTCTCCATTCTCCATGATTTAGAGCAAATTATCTCCCACTCTACCTATGTACCTGACCGCTGTGACCACTCTCCTAATATTCTGGATTTGTTTTTCACCTCAAGTCCATCTCACTGTAAATACACAATCTAGCCCCCAGTTGGTTCATCTGATCACCCTCTCATAAATATATCTTTTCCATTGGCACCTCCCTCTCCAGCAGCCCCTTCTAAGCATAAATAGTGGCACCTGAACAAAACTAACTGAAATAACTTGTGTAATGTCTTTTCTGACTTTTCTTGGGTAAATTACTGTCTTTTATGTGGTGATGCTTCTGTGTCCACCAAACACATAACAGAGGTTATTCTTGCAGGAATAGAAGCAATTATCCCCTCCTCCTCTAAGACTACTTCATCTAATCAATAGTTCAACTGTTCCTGTTCAGAGGCCATTCAGACAAGGGATCGGGCATATTGAGCTTGGAAAAACTCTCCTTCCTCTGGCTCCCATTCAGCTTTTATTACTGCCCGTAATCACTGCAAGCACGTTATCTGTGAGGCAAAGCATTCCTTTATTCAAAGGAAGTGCGATAACCTCTGCTCATCATCCAATGATAAGTCTTTCTGGTCTCTAGCTAAGGGCATAACAACTTCTGTCACTCTACCATTCCTTCACTTTTCCACTCTGACCATACTATAGCTGTCTTTCCCGTAGACAAAGCAACTCTCTTTGGTTCCTGTTTCTCCTCTAACTCCATCTTGGGTGACTCTTAACTTTCCTTAACCCCAGATGGCCCT
>JAUUDW010402999.1:0-12843 GCA_032361385.1 Panulirus guttatus | reverse complement strand
CCGTCCCAGATGTGAGAACAGTTCTCCATACAAGGACAGATCAGTCCTTTGTATAAATGGAGCAGCTGTTTGGAAGAAACGAAATTTCAACATCTAAACTGGATTCAAAGTTTCTTACCGGCAGACTTAGCTGTTTCTATAGTGTAAGGTTTCTAAGGTACAGTGGATTTTACAGTAATACCAAGGTTCAGTGTGTCAAGAGGTGAACTAACAGAACTGTCAAGGGAGAGTGGACAGTTGTGAGAAATTTTCAAGAAAGATAATGCTAGAAACTGGGTCTTGGAGGCATTAAACTTAGCCAGATTTTGCTTACCCCACAGGTTTGAATGCTAAGACCAGGTTGGCAGGTTGGTTGTTTAGAGCTTTTTGGTTATTTTAGTGTGTGTATCTTTTTTCAGTTATTTGTTTAAGGTGGGGGGGCTCTGTGATTAGAGGTTACTGAAATTAGGCAGGGGTAAGCTTTTTATTTCTACTTGTGGAGTTGGTGGCTATCTATAGAATAATGCGATGGGAAGGGCCTAGTGTTGTTGCATAGGATTGTGTTCCGAGCATGTTGAATTTAAATGCATGTTGAGTTGGAACTGAATTGGAAAGATCTTTGTTTCTTTGGGGTGTTGAGTGTTTGTGGTTTGTTGGCAGCCAATGATTGTTGTGAGTGTACAGTTTTGTGTAGTTTGTAGGGTTGTTTAATTTATGTGAGGCACAGTAATGACTACATCAAAGTTTTTTTATTTTTCTAGCATTGTCGCAAATTTCATGATGGATCTCCCACCAGAATGACATTCAGTAAGCTGAAAGATAAGGATGCAAACAAGGATTTGAGTCTAAGAAAAGTCCTTGAGTGTTTATTTAAATTAAATCATCATCAGATTTTGAGAACTGTACCATGGCAAGAAGGATTAGGTAAGCATGTCTCACTTCGTTTGAATGAAACTTACATATGTTGCTTGTTATAGATATAATTGAGAGGGTCCAAAATTTTAGTAAATGTTTTATATCTAATGATTATGGGTATTGTTATTTCTAACTCCTAAAGTCTCTCTGTTAAGGGACCCAGTGACTCTTCTACCCTGTACTGCTTTCTCCCTTATTTCTCCTTCCATATCACCAAATTTACTCAGGACAACTCCTAAATACTTGAATTCTCTCACCTCTTCCAGTCTTTCTCCCCCCATATGCAAAGTACAATTTAGTACACTTTCTTCTTTCACTCTATGTGGTTTTATAAAATCAGTTCTTTCCCTCGGTTTCTGTCAAACACCATTACTTTACTTTTACTTGCATTTACCTTCAATCGCCTCTGCTTCCACACATCATAAAACACACTTACAACCTTCTACAACTCCTCTTCACTCCAGCAAAGAATACAGTATCATCGCAAACAGGCATGCCACTAGCCACCATATCTCGCCGCCACACTCCATCCCTGCACCCCTTTTCCCTAGTTTTGCTTTCATCTCTTATCACTCGGTCCATATATATATATATATATATATATATTAAAAAGCCACAGTGACATCACATAGCCCTGCCATACACCTACATGAATCCAAAAACATTCGCTCAACTCTCCATCCACTCTTACACTCATCCCCACAAGAACTGTAAGATGGTCAGAATCTGCAAAGAATACCTTCACAACTTTAGCATCTAGCATGACCTTTCTTAGTCTTTCATTTACTGCCACATTCAGTCAAAGCCTTTTGCTCTTTTCTTCCATCATTCCTCATTTATGTATACCCACAGATCATCTTTTGTTGAAAAAAGGTGTTTGCAAGGAATAAACCCCTCTCAGCACAGACATCTACAAGATAACTTCCATTCTCATGTACTCCAGGCACTCCCCTTTCACCAACTATTTCACCAGTATCATTACATCCCACTTTTGCATTCATATCACCCATTATGACCACATTTCTTTCATTCTCAAAACCGTTTATACAGTCATTCAAATTTCTCCAGAAACGCTTCATTTCATCCTAACCTTGTACAGTCTTCATATTCACAGGCACATATACATATACCCATGCATACTTCACAATTTCAGTATTTCCTCTCACCCACACTATTCTTGATCCATTCCATGTATGCTCTGTAACACCCTCCCACACCCTCGGTGATAGCAGAATTGCACATCCTTCTTTCCCTCTTCCCTGATGATTTTCATTCATTTTTGTCCATACCACTCCTCCTCCCATGCCCTTCTATAACTTGCGTTCAGCATTTCACATACATCCAGGTGTAGATATGCGTGAGCTGAGTAACTTCTCACACCGAGTTTCACACCTCTCATTTGAAGGCCACTTGCTGGGCTGGGTAGTTGTTGGTTTGGCAGTGCACGACAAGATCTCCTTAGTGTTAGTCACCCTGTGACCATGCCAAAGAGGACACATTCCCACATACTTTCACACATTCCCACACACTTTCTAGGGAGGATATTTATCAGCTTTTACTAGATTTAGAAGGACCTGAATTACTTGACAATGGTCATTTATCTGTTTATCGTGTTGAGAGTGATTTTATGGACACTGACTCTTCTAGCAATGAAAGTGATCAAGATAAGGTAACTGAAGGTGTTTCCAGTACAAGTAGTCAGTATTGCCAGTGGTCACCATAGAACAAAAGTTTTTTTTTTTTTTTCAGTGTTGCACTACTGTTTACCTCTGAGTATGATATTAGAGATGTTAGTGTGGTTTGTTCTACAAGCACATACAAACTTCAAAGGTGCCTGTAAACATGATGTTGTTCAAGTATGATTTTTCACTGCGCCAGATTCTCTGCTTTGAATAGCATCATATACCTCATATAGTAGATTATATTAACTTTCATTCTTCAGCCTCCCAAAAGTAAATATGTGTGTATTAGACTGGGAGATAGAGAAGGGAGAGAGAGAAGTGGCATTATTATGTAACCAGTAACTTATCATTTTCCTTGAAGAAATCTAGATCTGAAGCTTGTTTATTTTTTCTTTGTTCTGACAGTATTTGTATTATTATTTACCTCACTGATTATTTCATTTAGATGGAATTGCGGAGTGAATTACATATTATTTATCTTGCAGAATTGCAATAGGAATAAATTTTGTTCCTAGATTATAATTTCTTTTATTTATCATACGTCCAGAAGAGTAAATTTTGAGAGAGCTGTAGAAGGTGTGCTGATATGTCTAGGAGTAATTGACAAAGTAGATACATATGTCAAAAATGGAGGGAACAAGGAGAAGGGGTAGACCTGATTGAAGATAGAAGGATGAAGTGTGAAGGATTTTGAGTGCTCAGGGCCTAACAGGCAGGAGGGTAAAAGACCTGTATGGGATAGAGAGAATTGGAGTGATGTGGTGTATAGTGGTTGATATGCCATCATTGGATTGAACCAGGGTACATGGAGCAGCTAGACAAAACAATAGTAAAGTCTGTAGGGTCTGGTTGTGAATAGTTGGCCGTGTTTTCGATACATTACTTATGATAGCTGGAGAATGGATTTAAGCGAATGAAAGTTTTTCTTTGTTCATGGCACCACCTTGCTAATGTGGGAAAAGGTGTACAAATATGAAAGAAAAAAGAATTAATCCTTTAGTGGAACACTGAAAAAATTAAAATACTACATTTCTCATACTACTTTACCCAAAGAAATGTGAGCATGTCAAGATCCTTATCTGTCCGCACATATCATTTATCTGTGTATTCACAAATGTACCATCCCTTTTCATATTGCAGACAATATGATTTTTTTTATTTCTAAAATACTTGATCGCTGTTTCCTGCTTCAGCAAGGTAGCACCAGGAAACAGACGAAGAAAGACCCATCCACTTATATACACACATATACATACATGCACATATATGCACAATACATACATATACATACCAACATATACATACATACATACATATACATACACATGCATATACACATATAAACATGTACATATCCATACTTGCTCTCCTCCATCCATTTCTGGTGCCACCTCGCCCCACAGGAAACAGCATTGCCACCCCTTGCGTTAGCGAGGTAGCGCCAGGAAACAGACATTTTATTACTTTATATTTGTTTGTTTTATTGTGCAGTCATTCATCATCTTACTATTGTTAGTAATTCATATCCAAATGGAAACTGAACAGCAGTGGTTAGAATTTAGGTTGACCTATTTGTATTTTGAATACACCAGTAAGAAGTTTTGTTGCCTTTGCTGGTTCTGTATTCTTTTTTATGTTTTTCTTGTTAGTAATTTAGTGAAAGAGATATGATATAGACAGTAGAACCACGTTACATTATTGTGATATGGAAAAGGATTTAGTATGTTAACAGAATGTTAACCTTAGAAAGTATCGAGAATTTTTTGAAAAAAATAGATGTTTTTTTTCTTACTGCCTATCAAAAGAATTTTAACTAGAATGGATTTGATTAAGAATTAGATATGTTATTGCTCTGCTTAATCACCCTCAGAAAAACTCAAGAATGAATCTAACATTTCCGAAGACAGTGCGCACAATATATCCAGTGTAAATAATTGGATACGGACAACTCCACATACACAGCATGACGCACGGATCTTGTTGGTCTATGCTCATGATGCCAGAACTGAAGCATTGAAGGTAAAGGTTTGAATACTTTTAATCCCTAATTTTTGGATTTAGTGAAGAGATAAAAGATGGAGTGTTTTGGTTGCTTGTAGCTAGCAATATTTTGGATAAAAGGGTGAAACTGGAGAGTGCAGCAAATTATAGGAAGTTAGTGATATTGTATGCAGACATTATTAAATTTGTCGGAACTAACAAAGAAATTAATTATTTAAATTGTAGGTCGGATATTCTAGGGATGTTTTATATTTCTGTAGTTTAAAACTAGATAGTATGGTTGGTTGTGACTAGTTAAATGATTGAAGAGTAGGTCTGCCTGGAAAGTGCAGGAAGTTGGTAATGCTCCTGTATTTAGACATAACAGTTGATGATACAGTTTATTGTTTGAAATATAGCCGTGTAAAGTCATGCCATACAGTGGTATAGTATGTTCAGTGAGGAAGGACCCTTGAGAGCTTTGAATGCTTAAAAATGTTTTAATCATTCCTTCATATAATTTTCCCCGTATTTAACTTTTGTGTGTTTTGGCAAATGTGGAATTCAGAGATCTGTGATGAAATATTGTGTCGTAAGACTGTCATGTTTCATGGTACCTTTGGAAGGGCAAGCTCACATAATAGCAGTCCTCAAGGATGCCCTCCTTCTTTTGTGTTTGCCAGTAATTAATTCATGTGCTTTGTATCATTATGAATACCCTGGCGAATACCCTGGCAGCGGTGGAGTGATAAGATTACATTAAGCTCCCAGGAAGGGTGAGCTATTGTGTCAGGAGATTACAAAGTGTGATATTGTGTCAGTTTGCTGTAAAGTGAAGATCCACTTATATATATTTTAGTCTTACCATTATTTTTTTTCATACATATTCGGCATTCTCCATGATAGCAAGGATGTGTAAGGAACAGATGACTTAGTCTTTGAGGGAAAAATCATTTGGCTGCCTTCTCTGTTTCTTCTTTTGGAAGAGTAAAACTGGAGGGAAAGATTTCCAGCTCCCTGCTTCCAATTTTAGTGTTATATCAGCATATATTTATCCCAGAGGATAAAGGAGAAGGAATACTGCCCATGTATCCCTGCGTGTTGTAGGGGACATCTAAGATGGGTGGGAGCAGGTGGCTGGAAATCCATCCTTCATGTATTACTTTCCAAAGAAAAGATAACATATACATATTCATTCTCTTCTTCTTCCCCACACTTGATTGCCGCCCCCTGCATTCAGGCAATGGCACCAGGAAACAGGCGAAGAAAGGCCACATCCGCTCAAATTCAGACAACCTGCCATATGTAATGCACTAAAACTACAGCTCCCCATCCACATGCAGACCCCACAGACCTTTCCATGGTTTGTTTGTTGTTGTAATATATAATTTTTGGTAAAATATGCAGCCAGTAGCTCATGCATTTTGCACTTTAATATGAATTCTGAGTGAGTGTAAGATTTTTAGCTTCTTTTAATGGACAATACAGAACTGACTTTACATTTATATATTAAGGTTAGATATTCCTTGTTAGCACAGAGAAAAGATGAAACAAAGTTTTTAAAGGAAGAAAACAATGTCTCAGAAATATCAGAAGTAGATCATACAGTACTGAGACACTATGACAGATAAACAGTAGTGTTAAGTATTAGTGGTATTTAGAAATAATCTGTTTTCCTGAGTTGAGTAGTGCTGCGAATAGTTTTCCTCGGTAATGCCTTAAGCAATGGAAGGAATGACATAGTTACATAGATTATTTCTTGTCTCATATACTTGCAGGTAGTCAATCAACTAAGGAACCCACTTTCTGAGAGAGGAAGAATTGGGGTACTGCTGTTGGATGAAACTAGTGGTGACTCTGTTGGCCATCAGCTGAGAAGAGATCCATGCAATAGCATCCATAAGTGGTTTAAGGAGGTTTGATCTGATACTTTCTTCTTTACTTGCTCAGTGTATTTCCGACAGAAATTTACCCTGAATAACATCTACATCTATATTGTATGTGCTGTTTCTTGCATCCGTATAGAATCATACTGACTCACTCTTTATTGATTTTACATTTCCACATGTGCCAGTGTCAAAAACCCACTAGATGTACTCAAAACACTTTGCTGCAAAATTAAATTTGTTTGAGTAAGTAAAGTAAGATAAATGAATAAGTTGACAACCATACATTATAGAGAAACAGGAGATAGGAGTGTTTCTAGGTTAGTATATATTTCGAAAGATCAAGGCACAGTAATCAAATAAAGCTTGAGTTTGCCTGTTGCCAGTTTTTATAGCCACCTTGGAGTAGGGAGGCCATAAGATAAACACCCATTTTACTCTTTTTGTTTTTGTTTTAGTGTTTCCATAGTAGTGCTTAAGCAAAAGCATATTACAAAGACACACCAACTCTTCCCACCCATGGCTACATTGTGCGTGAAGAGTCTTCCTTGGCAAGGCTGTATCATTGGGAGTACAGTCTTGTCAAAGAAATTCTCACTGCAAAGGAGTCTGTCTACATTTCTCTGCTAGTAGAAGTACTGTAGCCTTGAGCTGTAGGTGCCTTTAGAAAGGACTTCAGTAGCACCAAACTGTCATAAAAATTGGTCCTAAGGTAGCTATGAATGAGATGATAATTACACTAATATCTAATATACAGACATGGGTGGATGTATTGGAAATGTAATGTTTGAGAACAACAGGTGGTGTGAAGTGGTTTGATCGGGTAAGTAATAAAAGGGTAAGGAAAGAAGTTTGGAAATATAAACATTAGTTTAGAGAGTTGAAGAGGATTTGCTGAAATGGTTTAGACATATGGAGAGAATGAGCATGTAAACATAAACAATGAGGATGTATGTGTTAGAAGTGGAGGGAATTAGGAGAAGGGGGAGACCAAATAGGAGACGGAAGAATGGAGTCATAAAGACATTGAGTGATGGGGGTTGGAACATGCAGGAGGATGAAAGATGTGCGTGGACATAGTGAATGGGAATAATGTGGTATTCAGGAGTTAAGGTGCTGTCCATGGACTGAACCAGGGCATGTGAAGCAGCTGGGGTAGACCATGTAAAGGTCTGTGTGGGCCTTGTGGATAGAGAGCTGTGGTCTCAGTGCATTACAAACGAGAGCTGGAGAATGGATGTAAGTGAATGTGGCCTTTCTTCATCTGATCCTGGTGCTGCCTCACTAATGGCAATCAAGTATATAGGAAAGGAAAAAATATCTGTTGTTGATTGATTATTTAAGATTTTTAATGTATGAATGGATCACAGTGAAGTGCCCTAAAATTGCTGGAATACATGTATAGTGCCATTCTATAAAGGCAAGAGTTACAAAGGTGAGTGTTTGAATATCAGAGATATTAGTTTGTTGAGTTTGTCTGGTAAACTGTAAGTATGAATGTTGATTGAGAGGACGGTTGAACTCAGAGAGCATCAGATTAGGGAAGAACAATGTGTTTTTGGGATTGGTAGAGGATGTGTGGATCACATGCTTGCTTTGAAAAATTTGTGTGAAATACTAAGAGTAAGAGAAGGATTTGTATGTAACCTTTACAGATCTGGAGAAAGCATACGACTGGGTTGATAGAGATGCTTTGTGAAAAGTGCTAGAAGTATATGGTGTGGGAGGAAAGCTACTGGAAGCACTGTGAGTTTTTCTCGGGAGAGTAAGGCATGTCTGCAAGTGGGCAGAGAATAGGGTGAGTGATTCTAAATGAAGGTGAGTTTGTGGCAGGGTTGTTTTATGTCCCCAAAGCTGTTTAATCTGTTTATGAATTGGGTTGTGAGGGAGGCAGTTGGAAGGGTCTTGGAGAAAGGTGCTGATATATAGTTTGCTTGGGATGAGTAGAAATGGAGGTGTGTCAGTTGTTGTTTCCTGATGACAACGCTGGTGGCATTTTGAATGAAAAACTGCAGGAGCTGAGTTTGGGAGAGTGTGTGAAAGCAAAAAAGTTCAGAGTAAACATGAATAAAAGCAAGGTTTTTAGGTTTAATATTGGAAAGAGAGAAATTATTTGGATGGTGAGTTTGAATGGAGAAAACCTGGAGGAAGTGTAGTGTTTTTGCTAGCAGGGAGTGGATATAACAGTGAATGGAACCATGGGAGCTGAAATGAGCCATAGGATGGATGAGAGTGTAAAGGTCTTGTATGCACTGAGGAATTTGTAGAAAGAGAGGTCACTGTCTTTAAGGACAAAGATGGGTGTGTGTGATGTTATAACAGTAATACTGGAGATGAAATTTGTGCAAGTGAAGCCATTGAGTGTTTGTTCCTGATGTTTCCCATTAAGGTGGAAAAAGCAAATATGCTTAAAGAAGTATATATTGTACATACCCAAAAAATCAATCCATCTATCTTGAGATAGATAGTTAGATATATAAATTGATTTTTTGTTTATGTAATTTAATTCTTTTAGCTATTCTCGTACTTTTCTTTTAATCCCCCTTCTACGTCTTCATTTTTTCAGTCATAGCGTTCATGGTAAACCCCTTAAACTTGAAAGTAAAGGTACCCTTGATCTAAGATGCATCCCAGATACTCACAAAGCATATTAGGTCCATCAGCACACATGTTGACATAGAGTTTAAGGATACATATATGTACGTTTGAATTCAAAGGGCATTTGAAATTAATCATAGATTGTCCACAGGTGGATTATGTTGTCCCAGTGCTTTCACCGCAGTTTTTGCGTCAGATTCAAAATCGGGACTTGGAGAGTAATAGAGCGACAGAGAAAAGGTACAATCGCTTTGTGTACCGCTTGACTTTGGATGATTATGTTAGTAAGGATAGCAGGAACTACAAATGTCTATCATTATGTCCTTCTCGGTATACTGATGAGGTAAGTTTCTTGTTGATTCAGTTACAAAGATGTACATAGGTGTTTTTCATTTTTGTAATTTATGTTTGTTTGTGTGATTATAAAAGTCAAGGATTCACTCTGGTAAAATATCATTAAGTTTTATATTGAGTAATGTTGATTTGACATAAGTTTGTTGATTGTGGCAGTTGATTTCTCTCTCTCCTTTCTAAGACACATAGAAGATTTGCTGTTCTGTATTTCACAGGTATAAATCCATTAGATGAAATAATAAACATAGGTTTAGTGGTTTCTGTCTTTCATAATCAACTTCAGCGTATTAGTATCCTTTCTATATCACTGATCATTTTACACTGTCTCTTGTTTTGTACATTCTTTCTTTGCCCCCCTCATTTTGCATGTTTTGTGGCATTCCCATACATTTTTCATTTCTTCATATTTGCTCATTATATTTGCCACCCACATTGTTTCACAAATTTCCTTTCCCTCTTCTTTGTTCTGCCTTGCTTAGACTGTCTTTACCTTTCTCCAGCCTGTCTTCTGTAACCATTCTGTCCACGCTTTTATCCCTTCACTTCCTCTCCATTTTCATCTTTCCTCCATTTCACATTATATTCACTTCCTCTCCCTTTTTCCAAATATTTTCATAGTGGCTGACATGGCACAGATAAAAGTATGCCTCCAATCATGGCCATGTTGAATTAAAGGTAAATTGATGGGAAAAAAAAGAAAAAATTGGGGATCATTTCACGCTTTTCAAGTGTTTACAGATTTGAATCCTGGAGGTGGAAAGGTTACAAGGAAGTGGTAAAGATGAGAGAAGGAAGAGTAATCCACAGTTTCTCTCTATGAGGAAATAAGGAGGCATCATATTAGTCATTTGAATGATCTTACCAAACAGAAATCATGGAAAAAATTTTAGAGTTGCTTGCAGTGTGTCTAGATTTCTGGAGCTGGGACACATGCAGACAGCTCCCTTACCAGCATGTTTCTCTGATCTTTCTTTACCTCTGTTCCCAATCATTCTCTGTCCCTTGCCATATCCATCCTCTGTTCTTTGCCCTTCACCCATTTTCTTTACCTCTGTTTTCCTTCTCCTGGCCCCCTCTTTTCTCTCTCCGTTCTTTCAGTTCACTTTTCTGTCTCTCACTTCTTCAGTAGTTTCTGTCTTCATCCCTTGTTTCTCCATGGTGAATGTTAAACATCCTTGTATATTTTTTTGTTTGCAGGTAAATAAAAGTGAGTTGGTAGTGGGTAATGGACTTCTTAATGTATTTTGGAATTGCTCATTAGAGGACAAGGTTGAAGAATTTGCAGAAATTCTGATCAAAGAAGCACAAATGAAGAGGAGGCAGTGAGTTTGTTGTAAGCATTACCAAGTCAGTTAGCTTCTGTTCATAATATTTTTATCTTATTATTTTCTTAAAATAAGACTTGCAAAATTAGTAATATGTCCATCTTTCATTGTTAATCAGCTTGTGGAGATATGAATAATGAGAAAGAGATATATAAAGTTTAAAGAAATATATATATGGCCTAGATTTTAAGTAGACTTTTTTACTTAGTATAAGCAAGTACTGGACTAACTTTTTCTAACATTATGATAAAGCTTTCTGTCATTTCCCTATTGATAGCACTGACTTAGTTTGTCTCTCAGAATTTGCCATTTTGCTGCTAATGGAACTTCTTTCCTTTGATTTTTTAAAGATAAACATGATTTGCTCGTTTAGTGGTATATCTTATATTCCATATAATGTTTCTGTCAGCACCTACTTTGCACAAAACACATTGGAAACAGTATATAGTGAAAGATTAATGATTGCAAAGCATATGTAGTGGGATCTGAATGAGGTTTGTTGTATATGATAGATTCATTTTGTACTAGGTATGCAGTGGCCACGCATTGGAAGCTGTATGTAGTGAAAGATGAATGCTTGCAAAGCATATGTAGTGGGATCTGAATGAGGTTTGTTGTCTATGATAGATTCGTTTTGTACTAGGTATGTTGTGGCCACTTACTATGAAGATTCTGCAATGGTGTAGCCATGTCATTGCTATGAAAGAATAGAGGATAAGTATGCTGTATGCACTAATTTAAGAAGGTGACATTAAAATCAAACTCTTCCAAGATTATCTAGAAAGTGCACTTTTGCTAGTCACTCCTATATATCCTGTACTACTGGCCTTATCATAGTCTTGAAAATATGTATGATGGTTAATTCATCTGTGTATCATTTTCATGGTTGCTAATCCAAAATCCAAATTGATGCATGAATGGTATAACATTCCCTTAACACAGCAAATCCCATCAAGAAAATATTCATTTTTATTGAAGACTCATTCTTTGTAAACAAAGTATCACACTTTGTTCTGTATATTATGTCACTGGGACAACAATGTTTTCTCTGTCCATTTAACTTCACAACCTATGTTTGGTTATTTCTTAATGATATTATGCTCTGGTCCAAAGGGAAAGCTAGAGATGTTGTCTACAGTGTTTTCAACATTGATGACGAGAATACTATGCTCCCTGTAGCCGCCTGCTCCAGGTTGTCCCTCTGGAATGGTTATCATGGGCTCCATGGACACCACCATGCCTGGTTTTAGCAGTGTCAATGTCATCACGCAACTCCAGACCTGCTGAGAGTAGAAGTGAAGGGTACAAGTCACTTTTGTCTGACTTAGAAATTTTGTGAGTGTTGCAAAGTAGTGGATGTGACTTTGTTTTTTATTTGGATCTAAGTAACTTAGAAATCTTTTAAAACTAGGCTGTTTAATTTTTTTTAGATATTAATGATAAACTAAGCAGCAAGAAGTACCTACAGTGGCACTGTCGGTAGGTGGTTTGTTGTTACTTCCTGAGCATGGTCTTTGACCTGCCATGAATAGTACCTGAAGATCTAAGAAACTAAGCAAAAGATAGGCACTAAACAGGGAGATGGAAATGTGCAGTGTATAAACCAGATTTACATTCAAATTTGCTCAGTGTGTTAGTTAGTGCACTCAGTATGGTTGTCCACAATGAAAGATTTTCTGATGAGCTTGATTAAGACTCCTTAAGCCCAAGATGCATCTTCCATATTGAAGATTCTGAATGTGTACTCCACAATTGCCTGGCACTCGTCCTGCACGGACTTACACATTTCACCACACTTCTTGACCTGCGGTCCTGCCCACTGGATGTAGCAAGATTCCTGAATGCTATGGGAGTTCCATGGGAGAGGATCCTAGGGTAGGAAAGTAAGCATGTATACTGGGACATGTAAAATTTTTAAAATCTTGTGTGTGTATATATATATATGTATTTATTTTATATTTATTATACATGATCGCTGTTTCCCGCTCAGCGAGGTAGCTCCAGGAAACAGACAAAGAAAGACCCATCCCCCCCACATACACACACGTATACATACATGCACATATATGCACAGTACATACATATACATACCAACATATGCATATATACATACATATACATACA
>JAUUDW010402777.1:0-12844 GCA_032361385.1 Panulirus guttatus | reverse complement strand
TAAGTGTGTTACCATACAGCGCACTCTTGATGGAAGATTACAGGTAAGACAGTTAATCTGTAGTTTCCAAAGGATGTATACATTGTTGGTAACTTGTAAAATTAAGGGGTATCTGACTGAAGGAAAAGTTATGACTTTAGAATGAATAAAGTAGGAGAAATAACAGTAAAGTTTTAAGCTGTGTTATAGGAATTTAGGACTGTACACTAAGAATGGGAAAAAAAAATTATATAATAAGGTGTTGATTTATAAAAAACGGAAAAAAATGAGGAGCTTGACTTATTGTTGATTGAACAGAGATATACCTGGGTAATGCAGTTCATCTCTTGGTTGTTCATTTTTGTATGTTGTCCATAGAATGCCAAAAAATAAAAATAGTTACATACTGTTGACTTATTCTTACATTTGTTTTGTGTGAATGCACCTCTTATTTACATTTTTTTTTTTTTTGCATCTGTGTAGGAAGACTTTTGTCATGGTCAGAGTTTAAGTCTCTACATTTGTTTTCAAATGGTGTGTACCTCATTTATAAACATGGTAAATGATAATTCTGATTCTCATGATTATCACCCAGCCCTAAATGAAATCTATTAAATATATACTGAGTATGATACATGATAGAAAGTCAAGCTATAAGTGAAACAAAGGCTCTACTTACTTGTATGGTTGCATGCAAAGGACAACTGTGTTTATGTTTGAAATGTAAAAGACAATGCAATTTTAGATGGCATATTTAGGAAAAAGTGCCTCTTATCATACTGGAAAATACAGTATTTGCGATTATACATAAAAATTGTGTTTTTAGAAAAGAAATACAATATTCATTTTAAGACATATTTGTATAGTACATATGAAGTTTTGTGCATACATACTGCACATATACAGATTCATTCATGTGTTTACACTATGTTTACAAGTAAGAAAAGTGTGTTTCTCAGGTAGAAAATTGAAACCCCTCACTGCTCTTTTAAGTTTAACACAAATCTTACGTTAATGCTGAATGAAAAATACATGCCTACCACATTATTTTATATTAGAAGGAACTGTTAATGTTTAACAATTAAGTGAATGCAGTACTATATTTTATGGTTAGCTCTTTAGAGCCATATATGCAACTTGATATTTAGTAGTTTCTTACTGTGTTCCTAATTTAAAACAATCTCTTGGGAGAAGGGAGATTTTCACAACAGAAAATACTTTGGGGCTACCATACCCAAATATGCCATCCTAGTATGCTCCATCCCCCTCACACTAGTCTCTTCCTGTCTATCCCATAAAAAGATGCTGCCTGTCTTTCTCTAACTGTTTCCTTGTGCCTCATTTTGGTATATTTCTTCACTAACCTGTCATCATGCATCCTCTTCATATAACTGAACCACTTCAAGGTACAGTATTTCTTGTAACCACGTGTGTGACATTACACACCATATCTTTGTCATTCTGTGCTTGTAGGCTTCAGTTACCTCCAATAATTATTTCTCTCATCCCACACTGGTTGACCTCACTACCTCCTGCAATTAAGATGACTTTTACATAATTTTATTGGATAGAAAACATGATTTCCATACCATTTACATTAAAGTGTTGTATATATTTACAATGGCAAGTGAAGGGAAGGATTATGTGTGTGGGTTGTTATTAGGGGACAGATTACAATCTAAGTTAAAACTGTTCTTAGGGAGTATTTTATGGATGTACTTTATACATTTTTAATGTAGGTCAGCATTGCATTTTGCTTTATTTGTGTATTGATCATATTTCTATTCAGTGAAAGTAATAATATAGCAATAGGGTGAAATTGGGAAAATAATTTTCTTTGTTATACAGTATTTCTATTTTTCATATTTTATGTTGGGCTTTGATCTTGTCAGATAATGAAACAGAAATGTGTGCTTGAGCAGTGCTTGATATGCTTTCTATCAGGAGTGTGTATGTGAGAGCAGAGCTTAATTAAATATTGCTGAAAGCATGTAATGATAAAATGTTAACTTACAGTAATGTTTATTGCATCTTTGATTTGTTTCTGCAGGTAGCAGGTCGAAAAGGGTTTCCTCATGTGATATATGCTCGCATTTGGCGATGGCCAGATCTACATAAGAATGAACTGAAACATGTTAAATACTGTCAGTTTGCGTTTGACCTCAAATGTGACTCTGTTTGTGTCAACCCCTACCACTATGAAAGAGTGGTGTCACCTGGAATTGGTAAGTTAGTATGAGCTCTTGAAGCAACCTTCTTAGATGTGTGAATCTCAGAATATGAAGAAATTTTCTTAATATGGAGTTTCTTCATTTTTATTGTGAAATCTATTGGTAATAAATAGAGTATGTATGAGAGAGTGGGAGAGGATGTGTTGAAATGGTTTGGACATGAGAGGATGATTAAGAGGGTATAAAGGTTACAAGTGAAGGGAATGGAAAAGGAGGAAACCAAGGAGGAGATGGAATGATGGAGAGACATACTATGAAGGTTTGGGATCTGTACATGCTGGAGGGTGTGAGATGTACATGGGATAGAACAAATTGGAATGATGTGGTATACATGGAATGATGGGTCTGTTAGGCCTGGTTGCGGATATGGGGTTCTGGATTTGTTGCATTATATACGACAGATATTAAGTGAATATGAGGCCGCCTCTTTGTTCCTGGTGCTACCTATGTTATGCAGAAATTGGTAACGTGTATGAAAATAAATTGTTAAAGGCAATGTAGTTTTTTCTTTCTTTTTTTTTGAGTAGCACCCAGATCTTTGGAAAGTTGGGCAATAGTAATATTTCACAAAAAGAGAGGGGTGCATTTTCTTATTTTTTATTTAACACAGGTTCTTAGCATTGTGTGTTTGCTCATAATTAGTTTTTATCATTTCCAAATGTGTATATATAATTTATTTATTATTTTTTAATAGATTGTTACAAATGAATATGTATTTTTTTTCTATTTTTTTAGAAAATGGTCTTTTAGATTAAGGAGGCTGTTTTATTAAATTCATTTATAATTTTTTTTTCTCTGGAAAAGATGGGCCATCAAAGTCAGCACCAACTAAAATCATATTAGATTTGTTAGTTACTTGAATTCTATCCCAGTTGTAGCAGCCACTTCAAGGTGTTATGAGAGTAGGTTAGTTTTTTTTTTACCATAGTTTTATTCCATGTTCTCTGATAAAAGAGACACAGTACCAAACCAAGAAACTTCACCAAACTTAACCTATAGTAACATTCAATGGAGTGATTGCTGCAGGTGAAATAGAGTTCTTCTAGCTGTAATAAATCCACTGTTAAGATTTTTGTCACTAAGTTATTTCCATATTGCCATTAATGTGACTAACTTCAAAGATTTCTTTTGTAAGTTAGGGTCATGTCTGGGGTGAACAGAATAAAGATGTGAAAATGATGTGTGGTGCAAAGAAATCAGTAGAAAGGTGCATGAATGGAAGTCGTTTAGGATGGAATGACCATGTAGAACATGGGACAGATGATGTGTAAAGCAAGAAGATAAATAGTAGAGCAGTTGAAAGTATGAGAAGGAGAGGTGGATGGCACGAATAAACAGATTACAACTAAGGATATCTTAGATAAGATCTTGAGGAAGTTTTGAGGATCAAATGTAATGGAAGCATTTTTGTCAATGGAGATGGTGTGAACAGAGATGTTACTCTCATTTGATGAATCAACTTTGTACAGTGAGAAAGTAAGATGTGCTTCTGTAAGTGTTGTAGTCCGTTTCACCTTGGCAAACTGGGCATGAGTTGGGAATGGTTATTTACCTGATCCCAACCCCATCCTGAAAACTGAAAACGTACCAAAAATGTTTAGATAGATGGATATTGTGATACATAACACATGGTAAAGATCTGTAATAGATCAGTTGTAATACAAGAGAAAGTAGACCACAAAAGAGGTGGACATTTGCAGTGAGGGAAGTAGTATTTTGTTTGAAGATTCTAAGGGAATGATTGTTAATGTGTTGTGGAAGCATTTTGTATACGTTGTGTGAAATGTAACATTGTTCTTACTAGATTTCTCAGTTTAATGTGCACAATAAATAACTAAGAAACAGCTTGCACAGTGTTTAATTAAGAAATTGCAATAGCAGGGTGAAAGCCTTTGTTCCCTTTAGCTCACTTTTGGATTGAGGAGGTTTGTGAGTGGGTGAAGATGTATCTTTGAGATCCAAACAATATAAGTGCGTGTATGATTTCTAATGACTTGGAAAGAGAAAGTGATATAGGTGATGGGAAAGAGTTACAGATGAAAATCTTGAGCTTCCTTTGTACTTCTTAATGGGAGATAACATATTGGATGTAAAAAAGTTCAGTAACTGACTTTGTGTTTAAGTTTTGAGAAGTGGCACAGTAACAAATGACAAAATATGGGAAACTGTCAGGTCTGCAATTAATGTTTTAAGTACTAAAAGTGTCATCTCTGGTTTTCTTATGAATGAAATATCATGCATTTTAAAATGGTAGTCCTCAACATTAATCCCACTGCATATGAATATCTTATTTCTGTCCAATTACTATGGCATGCTAGAATTGACTCTTCTTTCCCCAAAGCAGACTTGACTGGGCTAAGTCTGCAGGGTACCTCTACAGGTCAGCTGGTGAAGGATGAGTATGGGATTCGCATGGACTGCGAAGTGAGTGGGGGGTCTGGGAGTGTAGGGGAGCCCTCTGTTACTCCAGGACCCTCTGGGCTGTCTGCTATACCTCACCAACCTCCTGGCTCACAGCCAGGACCTGCATCTTCTCAGGTATGGCAAATTGATAAGACATATCTTTGCTTTCTTCTTTTGACTTGAGAGTCCATCATTAAATGTAACACAAGAAGTAATGCTGCCAATTTTGCTTGGTTATCTTGGAATAAATTTAGGTTTACAGACTCTTGTGGTGCCCAAATTATGTTTTATTCTTCTGCAACATAGGAGTGTAATTTTTAGGTATTTTTATGAATATCTGATTCTGTTTTTCAATATGACAGAGCTGAAGATACTAGTGCTCTTGTCCCCATCTACAGACCTTGTCTAGAAATTGCATCACATGCAAAACTCTCCTTATATAATTGGTTCACCAGCACTAATGATCATCATATGCCACATGGCCATTAACACAAGATGTATAAGATGGAAGGAACCCAAGAGATTCTTTACACGCAATGATGCTAGTTACTGGCCTTATATACTTTCTCCTTGCTTATATTATTCACACATATCATCAGTTGCAAGGGCCACAAGAATTATATATGGGGAAGATTCTGCATGTAATCATTATTCCAGCTGAGTCTTGGGCAGGGCCTCTGAGCAATCATGTCCTTGGCTTGCCTTCAGGCTCAGAAACAAATATCTAGCACAGTTTGCCAGATTTTCTAAGAGTACCCATCATTAATACTTTGAAATACACCTTCTTGAATATGAAATAGTTAAGAATTATGTTAAGAAACTACCGAGAAAATGTATGTCATTAATTTACTAAAACCTGCTTCACACTGAAAATTACACTGTAGTTTATTTTATAAAACACCAGCCAGATTTGCACCATAATCATTATAAAAAAGTTTAAACCTTTTGTTAATTAATGATGACAAATAATGATTCATTATCCCCTGACTTTATATTAATCAATTATCACTTGACAGCCGGCAGGACCACAAGCTAGCCCGACATCCTCGCAGGTGGGATAGAAAGAAAATTTTCCTTTTTCATGTATAAAATGATATATATCTTTATTGGCACCATTGATAAAGGAGGAGCTATGTAAATGTATTAAAGAGAGCAAGAAAGTGAGCTCAAGATTGATATGGGTTAGAATGAAAGGAGGCTCTAAGAGGTAGGTGACTGATAGTGCTTATGCACCTGGTAGTGAGATGAGCAAAGAAGTGGGTGCTTTTTGGGAGGAGCTGAGTGAATGCTTTTTCAATTTAGATGCATGGATCAAATCTTGGTGTTAAGAGAAATGAATGCAAGAATGGATGATATGGCATCTGAAGGTATAATTGAGTGGCATGGCACACCTTTGTGTAAGGGTAAATGGGAAACAACTAGTTAAGTTGGGTGCTGATAAAGGATTGGTGACTGGGAATACTTAGTTCAGAAAAGGAGCATATGTAAGGATATGTTGGTGAATAAGATAGGGTGTGTTATTGGACATGTGCTAATTGACATGTTTGCAAAGAAGAGGTTGCTGGATGTGAATATGCTGAGAAGGGCAGCAAGTGGGATGTCTGGTCATTTCTTGATGGAGGAAAATGTGAAAGTCTTTTAGTGGTTTTATGAAGAGTTGATGCATGTTCAAAAAAGTGGTTAAATTGATTGCACTTGGAGGAAAAGCTTGTGTGCAGAGGTGCCAAGAGAAAATTAAGAAGTGGCATAGGCTGAGAGTAAATGAAATAGGGGAAGTGGGATAGGAGTGGAAGTTATTTATGGAAGCAACAATTATATATGCTGGGAAAGTGTGTGGCTTGTGGCAAATGGCTTGTAGGCATATGAGAAAGGGTATGTAGTGGTGGAATAAGGAAATTGAATTGTCAGTGAAAGAGCAAAAGAGGCATATGGATAGTTTCTGCAGAGAAGTGTTTGGTGGGTGTTCAAGAGAAAGTGGTTGGAGGTTAAGTAAAAGGTACTTGACGTGAAAAAGAAGGTAAATGAAGGATGGATTGAAAAAATGTTCATGAACTGCAGAGAGAATAAGAAACTATTTTGAGGAAGGTAAAGAGTGATAGCCATTCCCTCTGAGAACTCCCTTATGGGAATGGCCTGGGCAAAATAGTCTGTGTAACAGATGGGAAGTGATAACAGTCAAGGAAGAGTTGAAAAAAAGATGGAGCAAGTATTTTGAAGGACTGTGTTAGAAGATAATAGGGTGGCAAGTGTGGTGTGCTGGGAATGAGACAGTATGCAAAGTGGGAGAGTCTGGCAAAAGGTTTGGTGAAGAGAGAGGAGGTAGTGACAGCCTCACTTATGATGAATTGTAGCAAAGCAGTAGGCGTGAATTGCAGTTGAGTTTCTGAAGAATGGGGATGACAGTGTTGTTGATACATAAGCCTAAGATAAGATGCTTGAGGACCGGCATCATTTATATATAGTGCCCTTATGTAGAGGCGAGGTGGAAAAAATGAATGCTTGAATTAGAGAAGTACAAATCTGTTGAGTTCCTGGCACAATTATCAATCAATAAATTGACCTTTTCTATTTACACCAGCACTATACATAAAATGTTTGCACTGTAGACACACAAAGCTTCACTTGTTATATGTAGTAAGTAGGCACCCAAAAAACTTGATATTTTAAGACAGTTATGTTATTCCTGTCCTAATTATGTTATGGCTACTGACTTAATTGAATTTTATTTCTTCTTCAGGCAGGAGGTCTTCATCAAGCTGTGGTTAGCACTCCGCAGCAGACCATACCCCATCACCCAGTGTCGCACCAACAGTCATTCTCTCTACTCTCACCCACAGGTAGATTGCTGTTTATATGCTTATATGCCTTCATTTGTTCACCAAAATTACTAAACAAGTCTTAACAGCATGTATTTTAGACTGAATAAATTTTAAAGAATAAATTAATTTTGGTTTAATTAATTTGTGTATCAGTCAACAAAACTTCTGTACTGAAGTATCTTACATCAAAAGAAATTAAAGAAATGAAACTTTTCCAGCCTTCTTTAAAACTGAGCTCACTCTTTCATACAAATGTAGAAGATTTATTACACATGGCCTCCTTCCAGAATCCTTGTTGCTTCTCTGTTAGGTAGTTTCTCTTTTGAAGTTGCCATCCATTGGCTTTCTAATTATTTCTACCTGTGTTTTATTGACCATCACCTTCAAAATGACTGGTTTTTAGTCCAGCACAGTTGCCCGATCTTTATTAAAGACAGGCACGACCTTTACTCAATTACAATCACTCTACCCATTCAACTGAAACTTAACAGTATTTCAAAAGGCCAGTCAAATGGACCTGCACACTTCTTTAGCATATGTGGAGATACTTCACCAAGACCAGTAGCCATGTATGGGTTAAAGCTCTTTGATAGTGTACTTCTGTCTTTTCTAACAGTTTTCATGCTTTCCAAGACCTCTTCTTCAGTCATCTCAATGGTGATGGGCCTGTAGGGTCTTTCACAATGGTTTTTGTTATTTAGCTCCTCGCACGTCATTATATATTCCTTTACAGCTTTTTCCTCTGAATCCCTTAGTCTAATTAGCTGTTCTTCAGATGAAATTATTCTCCTTATGAATGTATGGAAAATGTCTTGATTTTCTTATGCCCTTGTCCACAACATTCTTCCCAATCTTTCTGCTGCTCTTTTTTTCATTTTGGTTGTATGGGTTCAGATGCTGGGTGGGTCTGCCACCTATCTCTGTTCTACAATGTGTCCACAAGTCCTTTCACTTTATGATATCTTAGAGCCATTTCTCTCTCTTCTAACCTTCCCTCTCTATTTGCATCTCAAGATATCCATATCCTCACTCCTTCATTGTAGACTTCACAGAGCCTTCCATAACATTGATCAGTAATATGACTATGACTGTGGAACTTCCATTTCCCAGTTTCATGTTCTCAAATAAGCTGTTTAGGTGTGCACTTTTCAGAATTATATCTTTGTGCATCAGGTTTCCTATCTGATTTTTTCATATCCTCATTGATCACGTAACTGAACTTCAGCATAATTTGACCACTTTTTCAAATGGAAGCATCATATATTTTCAGTTTCCATGATACTGTGTGTAGAGATGATATCTGGTAATGATTTATCAGCCCTTCTGACTCTACTTACATACAGTTACACTGATTCAGAAAATTTTCTGTATACAATCTCAAGAAGTATTTTCTCCAGTTAGGATAACTATTCAAGTGAAAATGGTATTATTCATAAATAACTTTACCCCAAATAGCAATCATGTATGCACTCATTTTGAATAATAAATAGCAGGTATTATGAATCCTTAAAGGTAATTCACAAAATATTGTACCTTTAAGGATAGCAGACTGATTTTCCCCTGGTATTCCAGTATTGAGAGATTCCTGTAATAACTGACTGCCAGCATGAATTTCTGATGGCAAGGATGTGAAATAAAGAATTAGCTACAATAAGGATTGTAAAAAAAATTTAGTTGTGTTTTTGAGAACAAGACATGAAGTGGTAGCTGAGTAAGATGAAATTTTGTTAATGTGGCATCCATCTATTACAGGAAGCACGTCCAGTCACATGTCACAAGGGCTTCAGTCCCCTAGTCCATCTACTCCAGGCTCCCAGCAATTTTTTCCTGACAGTGTCTCAAGTAAGTGCAACTAACATTCCTGAAGACTGTCCTACACCTTCATCATCATTACTTTAGATGCATAATTAGATTGCTGACTCTTAGATGCTGACTAACTGCTTTAAAGTTTATCATCTAAGGTATATTCACTTCGTTTATAAATCATTACAGGGTGAAACCAAGATGAAAATTTTGAAAAAGGTGGAAAAAAGGCCCACCATTTCTTAATTAGAGTATATGAATGCAATAAGTCATGTACAAAAAAGGCTTTATCAATAGTTTCTGGACAAGGACTAAATTAAGGGAAAATTTTTTGTGTATATGGTTAATGTCATATAAAGGTGTGAGAGAGACATATGTCTTTAGGTCTTGGTTATGAAAAGGTAGGGCCAGAAATTGTTCTGAATGGGGGCCTAAGTTTTGTGAAGTGCAGGTCCTTTTTAAGTGTTTCTGTAGCTATTTGGTCTTGGGAATGTCCTCTCAGATTGTTATAGGACTTTGTCTGTGGGTGAAAAATTTTGGATCTTGAGGGTGAAAAACCATTACCTTGGGCAGAGTCCTGTGATCCATTTATTTTCCCATCCTCACCTTCCGTTGTTTTCTCTCCATAAACAGTTTCTTGACTCCTTACAGTTACAGGACTGAGGAACAGACTCTGGGGTTCACTGAATGATGAAGTTGTTTGGTTGCATAACACTATCTTGCCTCCATTTCAGGACTTCAAAGTCCAAGGCAGGTTGCTGTTTGGTTGTTGGCCCTTATTGTGATCATCTGTTGGCCTTATGATTATTTTGATAATCCAAGAAGTTGAATTTTCTCATGGATACATCCTGTTTTGGGGGTTTGAAAATGTCTACTAACCTGCCACTGTAAACAAGTACTTTTTGGGTGTTTAGAGGGCTAGGTAAAAACAATAGTTCTTCATAACTTTTTCCTCCCAGGACAGAATTTTTACACTGTCAGTTACTCATCTCTTTTGTATGGAAAACTTGGTTTTTCCATTCATACTGTCTGTCAACAATCACTTTTCCATAATTTTCATTTCACCATGTGGTTTTTTTTCCTTCCACAGTTTACTATCAGAGCCACATTCATTTGTGGTAGCATTTGTTAAATGTGCGTCCAAGGGTCTTCACATTTCCACAGCATCACTCTGTTGTGTTTCACCTTTATCTCAGCTTCCAATTTAACATTTTGGAAACTGTGTTTTGCATGTATACATGCTGACACACATTTATCATTTCACAAGTGTAATTTTCATTTGGGACCTGTAGTTTATTTTAATGTTTAGTAGCTGCCTTGGACTGTCATCATAATATATCATTAACTGTGATTAGTTTTGCAGTCTTTTCTCATGTCTTCTTTTTCTTAGCAGGTAGCATGAGTCAGTTGTCACCTCACCTTCAGCAGCAGCCACAACAGCAACACCAACCTCAGCAGTTGCAACAGCAGCAGCAGCAACAGCAGCAACAACAGCAACAGCAGCAGCAGCAGCAACAACAGCAACAACAAAACGGGTTTGCAGTATTGACAGGTGGGACGGGAAGCAACTCTAGAACAGTTCAGGGAGGCCCTGTAACTTCTCAGTTTGGACAGGCCTCCGCATCTCCTCAGCAGGTTTCACCTCACTCTGTTACCACACACTCAATGTCCTCGCAACCTAACTGGAGTGGAAATAATACTCTTTCCTACACACCCAATATGATGAGTGACCGACAGAACCACAGCTATTGTAAGTATACCATATTGTAGTGACTGGATAAGTGATAAAAGAGTAAGAAGCTTTTCTGGTCAGGTGTAGCTGGCATTAAAACTAAGGGGATGTGATATGTGTTTTTTTGGCCATTTCTCACTTTAGGAATTACAGAACTCTCACCCACATGGAATAATGTCATGAATTAGATGATAAAGGGTGGTCTCCATCCATACCTATTCTGTTGCAGGAACTGCATATGAAAAGCATGATTTTCTGCTCAGTTTGTTATTTTAATGTTATGAAGTTGCACGTAGAAAATAGTGCAAGAAAATACATTTAAAATGAAAGCTCTGTAAGGCACATTATGGAAGTCCAGTGGATGATGTTAATTAATTTGCCTTTACCTTTGTCTGTTAATTTAAGTCTTAACAAGAAAGTAGAAAGGCTGTTTAGAAATGTGGTGTCAAGTTTTAAAATAGTCAAGTAAATGATGGCGGACATTCACTTGTTTTAAAAGCGGGTTGTATAGTAAATAACCTTAGGGCATAACTAAAAGTCTTAACTCTCTCAGGGTTTTTCACACAAATTTAGTGTATCATTAAATTTTACCTTTTAGGGGTTTTTGTGTGCAGAGTGTATGAAATATTGTATGGACTTTTAATGCTGGCCTTGCTGTATATCACTGGCTTTCATACTTGCCATATCATTGGTGGCTGGACCACTCATTGTAGTGATCTGGCAAATTTGTTTAACTATGTCTCTTTCCTCCCAGAACATTAGCATCACATGGATGCAGCTTATGTTCCTGTGCTAATATTGTTGTTATCAAGCTTTTAGCATTGTTACTAGTGTTATGTCATGAAAACTATTTATGTACCACACTCATCTCAACAAGAATGCAATTTACCTAAAAAATATACAGAATGTCTGGCATGAACATGAAGTCCTAAAACTAGATCCCAAGACCCCAGACCTTGAGTGGGTAGGAGAGTAGCCTGGCCTGATATCCTGAGAGAGTTAAAGTGGCAAAGTTAAAATTATAAGTAGGTGAGAGAGACATCTGCCCTTGTACCCAGATAAAGTTAAGATAGAATAAAGTTAACATTATATGGAAAAGAGTTAATGCAGTAAACATACTTTCAAATGTATGTCAGTTGCTTGAACAAATAATGCAGGCAGATTTTGATAATTTGTAGAATAGGAAGTGGAACAGAAGAATGCCATCAGTAGAAGCAGATAAGATGATGTAGGATCAAAAATTTGTGGGGGAAGAAAAGCTGTGAAGTTAGATTAGGGAATTGTCGAAGCAAGGGCATGATGATCATCCTCTTAAATACAATATTATGAATAAAAAATTTAGGTGAAAAATTATAACTTTTTTTCTTCAGATAATTATTTTTTCCTTTTGCCATAATTCAGCCTTCATATCCACAAAGTGTACAACACATGTTTTAATAGAAAGATTAAAAGCAATGAATAAATAGTGGTCCTGAAGATGACCAGGAGACAAATGAGGGCCAGCTATCCTAACAAGGCCCAAGAGACCCTTAGGACCTTGGGGATGCCAGATAATCAGCTATTTCCTATAAATGAGTTATATCATTTATATTTGTTTAATGTTGAAAATTAAAACTTCCTGTAAATATAGCCAGAAGTGCGAATTGAATGTGACTTGCCTTTCTCCAGATGCGTACATATTTCAGTCTTCTGTTGAATGATCAGTATGATGCAATTTTTTTAATGCCAGCTTGCTTCTCCTGCTTCATAAGAGCCTTTTGAGGCATAATTTGTCATAACTCTTCATTATTACACAAAGTGTGTGAAAAAGAGGCACTCTACACATAATAGCGGGCCCATATGCAGCTTAGTGGCATGAAAATATTAGCAATGTCACC
>JAUUDW010402666.1:1220-12844 GCA_032361385.1 Panulirus guttatus | reverse complement strand
TTCATTCATGCAGAGTAGAGGTTGATGTATATATGTGATAACAGATGGTGGGTTAAGGAAAAGAGAAAATGAAATACTGTGAAGTAGTTGTTAAAGGGAATAAGCTTAGAAAAGTGGCCTGTGTGCAGAGATACGTGGAGAGAATGGGTGAAGAATACAGGTTAGAGTGAGCTTAACTAGAGGAGTTGAAGGTATCAAGGGGAAGTAATGCTCAAGTGTGCAAGTAAAGTATGTGGGATGTGAAAAGTGAGATTTGGATATATAAGAAAGGGCAGTGAGTGGTGGAAAGAGAACATTGACTTGCAGTAAGAAAAATATAAAGAAGTGTATGGTATAAGTGGATTGTATGAATGGAATAAACTGAGAAAGATTAACATCAGACAGAAGTTCAAAATGCTGTGTGATAAAGTTCAATACATGAGACCCATAAGTGTAGAACACCCTCCCCACACAGTACAAATAGGTACTTACAAGAGACAAGGTCCCAAGAATGCAGAATGCTCTTCTTGTGTTTACAATTAGATAATTACATACACACATTAGATGTAGGTCCTTTTCCTGAAATGAAGCTGATGAAGTGGATCAGGACATATCCAAGCTCATCCACTGGTTTTGCTGCTGACCAGGAGATTACCAATGGAAGACTGCGCCCATCTTCAACCTTGATTTGGTTACTGGTTGGCTGACTTGTTTTGCAGACTATCATCCTGGTTGGGGGCCTGACCTAGAGTAAAGGCTGTCTTGACTTATCATTGACATAAACTGATGTTTCATTTAAGGCAACTTCTTTACCAGAAAAGACACATACACTCCTGACTAATTTCTCAGTTTTGTTTCAATAATCAAAGCAGGCTACATTAGTAGAATAGAAAGCATTTGAAGAAATGCTGGTCTTACCTCTTTACATGAGTATTCTCCATTTTAAGTGAGGATAGTGCTAGACACAGCATTTTTGTAACTTGAAGGTGGGGGGGATTTAGGTAACATAGCAATTGATACTTGTTTATGGGGTTAACAGCTATGTGATGTCATTTGCATTAGTTTTGATAAAAGATAAACTAAAATGTTTTCAGTTTATCATTGAATGTGAGGCTGCTCTTGCATTCAAGTTTAGTATGTACTCTTAAGATTGGCACATTTAGTATGCTAGACTAAAATCCTGGTCACTTCTGTGAATTGAAGAGTCATTTCAACTAATGATCAATATGAAGCTTTATCATAAACAATGGGCCTGTCAAAAGGGTGCTGCACATTTTTTAGATTTACCAGTAGAATAGCAAGATGAGCAAATTGTATTGCAACAATGAACCAGACAGCTCTTTAACCTGCTTTCTGTAAAAATAAGCACCACTTGAACATATGCTAACCTTTATTGCTTACCTGTAGACATCATTTTCATACAAGTTCTGTGCTGGACAAGGTCTTAGAAGCATCTGCTATACAGGTTAAATTGAGAGAAGAATACCGCCATTTGTTGTTTACAGCAATGTCTGGTGAAGCCATTAGTACTGTGGTATCCTTAGCTTGATATCTGGAAAAATATACAAAAATGAAAGGCCTCTGACTGCAACACACACAATTTTATGAATAAATGTCCCTTTGCTTGTGTAGTATCGTACCTGCAGGTCACTGCACATGAATGATCATGTTGAAAATGTGGTTAACTTTGTTTTTTACATTAGCCGAAATGGCAGGAGCACTTTAGCCCTAATCAAGACCATTTCATCTTTCTCCTGGCACTACCTCGCTGGCGCAGGGGATGGCAGTGCTATTTCCTGTGGGGCGGGGTGGCATCAGGAATGGATGGGGGCGAGCAAGTGTGAATATGTACATGTATATATGTGTATATGCATGTGTATGTGTATGTGGGTATATATGTATATGTTGGTATGTATATATATGTACTGTGCATATATGTGCATGTATGTATATATGTGTATATGTGGGGGGATGGGTCTTTCTTTGTCTGTTTCCTGGCGCTACTTCGCTGACGTGGGAAACAGCGATCATGCATAATAAATAAATAAATATATATATATATTTATTTATATATATATCCAACTTGTGATATCTTTATATACATATCGAATTTTTATACTTGTTCACCATTTTTCATATAACGAGGTAGCCCTAGTAACTGTTAAAGAATGTTCTCATATGCTCACATCTTTACCATTCATGTTTATAGCATTGAAACTAGAAACCACCAAAAATAAACGATGATGTATTGCAGAAGCTCTGCTGTATTATGATGGTCATTTATGGTCAGATTTCAGAATCTGCCATAGTGTCAACTAAAACGATGTTTTTTGGAAAAAGTTGGGACACAAAAGCAGTTGATGAAGGTGCAAATAAAATTTTTTGTTTCCCTCAGTACAGTAAAATTATATCCAAGGATGAAAGCGAATGAGGCTATTTCTTGATCTATTCCTGGCACTACCTTGCTAACACAGGAAATGGCAAACATGCATAATTATCTTATTCTTCCATAAACCAGCACAGTATAATCCTCTTATGTACTGATGTGGTATTGTACTTTTAAAGATAAAAAATATCAGAAAGAAATGTGAAACTTTAGCCTTTATTAGATGTAAACAACAATAAATTACTTCTATCATCACTATACAATTTTACAGTTACAGTATGACAAAAATTGTCTGGTACTATCAGCATTTAGTTATGTAAACATGTAAAATGTGACATAAAAAGAATTTCTTCCATATTCCTTGCAATGAAAAAATCACTTTCTTCCATATTCCTTGCAATGAAAAAATCACATCATATTGTACTTTGGACTTTTTTTTTTTGCATCTATTTGTTCATGCTTCCATTTATTTCTTATAAAATGTCAATAAAATACTATAATAAGCAACATATCATATGAATGAAACAAGGCTGTTAACAGTCCACATTAATCATATTCTGTCTTCATTAATAATTTTCTAAATATGTGCCTATTTTTATTAAAATCTGGCTTATAATCTCTTATTCTGATCTTCAAGAAAAACTTTAATCATTACAAGCAACATAATGCACCTAATTACTTCAAAGTTTACATTTTACCATATCAATCCCTATTAACATTTCAAATTTCTTGTCAACATTCATGCACTCCATATTCAATACTGGTTTCTATGGTTTTTGTTTTCGAATAAAGCATCACATGTTATGACTAAACATGCATAAGCATGTTATAATCCTCAAACATCACTGATTACTTCAGATACCAATTCGGACAAACAGACCAATGTACATCCATATAACATGTTTCACTGAGCATGGATAATGATGCCACAATTGAGTCTATTTAGTTTAAAAAATACTGAGCTTAATATGGACATTATTTCATAAATGTGTAATCATACATTAGCTATGGCATTTTTTTTTCCTTCTGCACTTTCAACTGAAGCAAAACAGGACAAGTCGTATACAAAATTACGATTACCTAAGACTACGACATAAAGAGAACATTGACTGCCATTATAATACAAGCTGCAGCAACCCATGGACTTTTCCTTTCTCCTATTCTTGCCATCTTCCAGAAAGTCCCAATAATTCTGTAAATCAAAATTCTCTGATTAGGCAAATCATAAAAGTATGAAATAATATTTAAAATACGTAACTCTTAATATCATTATATATTATATCAAAATTTACATTAATTGGATAACTTTCAGTACTTTTAAAGATTCTAAAATATTTGCATATAAACCAAGCAAAGATGAAGAAAGTTCATAGCTTATACATTAGGCAGACTTTTTATTACGAGGTGCAACTTTGTAGTATAGTTAGTAAGATGAAAACAAACATTTATATAAAAGAGGTAGAAATTTTGTCTCTGGTCTCCATCTTAATATCTGAAAATCCAAAATGAAACTGCATAAACAGATATAGTCCTAGGACCCAGCCTAAGCACTGTATAATTTTGCAGTGAAGATGTTCCCAGACTAACTGTAAGTGGCATTATCATGAGCGAGGTTCCCTTTGATTAGGCTGTGCCATCATCAATGAACCGAAATGAGCAGAATAGTGATCTGGACCTTCCCACCCCGAGGAGCCTACCTCATACTACTGCAGCACAAGAGTGCAGCCTTGAAGTCCTAACAGCCCGATAAAAGCGGCCCTGGACTTTCGTATCAAACCAACTAACCCAGATGTGGACATCAGTGTCCAAGATTTGTGCTGCACCACAAAAAAAAAAAAAAACGAAAGATATGGTGATGAGAAAGTCTTTTTAAAAAGCACATGAACAGAAAACTACCAAACAGTGTGGCCACACAAAGTATGGCACTAGAAAGACTGGTGAAGATCTATAACAGTATTGTTAAAGATAAACTGGAAAGAGAAAGAACTGTTGCTAACCACAAAAATTTCAGATGAACTCAAGAATTGCTGAAACTGTGTGCAACTGAATGTTCTGTCTGTGAGGATGGAAAGAAGGATGGTGGTATGTGTTTTGCCTGATTTGATTTTATATGCAGATTAAACATGAAACAGCAGAAGACTGTTTACTTTATCCAACTGTATTTAAAGTCACATACATATGAATGTACTGACTGTACCTCTATACATGAAAATGGAGTTAAAGATAAGAAATTGACATATAAAAACAGATACAGTGTCCACATAAAACGTTCTCCGCCCTCTATATATTTTCAAAGGCGATACACGGGTAAGGTTTACTGTGGGTACATGCATATGACGCTTCAGGGTGAAATCATCATACAGCTGGTCACTGAGACTAGAGTTTCTAAGTGTGAGCAGCAGCAATCTGCCTCAGTGACCTCAGGCTATCTTGATGGAACGATGTTCTTTTTTTTACTCTTTCTGGCTGCCACTTCATTTTGGAATTTTGCTTCTGGGCACTGTATTTCTTCCACCACTGACTCTAGATAGTTGGTTCTTATCTTTCTAAGGAGAATACAGTGAGATTTCTCAGCAAACTGGTCACTCAGAATGCACGAGCAGGTGGCTGCTTCCTTATTGGTGCCTTGCCTCATTCAGAATATTACGATCCTATACATCTAAAACATGGATCTAGAATACTTCAGAGACCTTGTCAGTTCCATGCCCGGATGTCTGCAGGTGGTAATCAAGGCCAAAGGAGAGATTACAAGGTTCTAATCTCTACTTATAACATCACCTTTGAAAATGTATGGGGAGATGGATGAGGTTTTTTTTGCAGACGCAGTATATCAAAAGGAGTGAAAAAAAAGGCTTACGACTAGAAGGCTGAAAATTAATTCAGTTCCTACTTAGGAAGAGCTTTGCATGGACTGGCGTACATACCAGACAATAAAGCACTTGATTCACATTTCCACAACAGTCAAAACTATTGTAAATCTGGTCAGAGAATAAAAACAGCATAAGTCCATTTTTCATGATTAAATCTCAAGTAACAAGGGTGAAAGAGGATATGAATAAGAAGGGTGTGGTGATGGTTGAGTCTGCCGATAAGAGCTAAGAAGTTTGTTTAATCCCGCTAGCTATACAGCAGGAGAAGGCCTGTATAATAAAGTATATACCTATAATAATAATAGTTCCTAGGATGATATAGTCTTAAATGTATAAGAGATACAATGATTAACATGTTACAAAACATCTGAAGCAGAGAATATCATACCCTGTTTTTTGTCTGTCTAGCAGGGATGGTGCAAATGATCGAATGTAGGTGCACGTGCAGATCAAGAGAAGCACCACACTCAGGAGGCTCTCAAAATTGAAGAGAGCTGACTGAAAAAGAAGAAACAAGATATAAATTTAAAATAAGTAATGCCCCTACTCACTCTCCTTCAATATAAATCGCTCCTACAAAGCATATGGAATTCATTAATATGTGTTTCCTCTAAACTCGTATTATTTCTATGATGCCCCTAAACTGGAATCTTATCACCAAGTGACAAACTTATTTTTTCTGACCTTCAGTAACGAAAAAAAAATACATTAAATAAAACCTCAGGAGTTACATAAATAAGAGAAGTGCATCAGATATACATTTCTTGATGAATCTCATTTTCTCTCCAAAGCAAAAAGAATCTTTACGTACTCTACAATTATCTATTTAGTGACTTTTTTGGACTTACCATCCTGTAATGGCGAGGTTTTTGATGATTAGAACAGTTGATGACCCGCACAGGCCAGCTGATGACAACATACAAACATTGCGATTGTATCCAAGAAATGTCCAGAAGTACCTTTTGATTTCGTAGGTAATCTTATTCTGACCTTCAGAACAAAGACACATGTTTAAAGAAATAGATATAAGATATAATTTTTTTTAGATATCTAACTGAAATAGATTAGATACGATCGCAATGTTTATTTACCGATATATTTCATTATGGAACTAAAAAAAAAAGTACCTCAAACATCCATCAACTAACAATGCAAAAGAAATGTTATCTAGTAATGCTAAAATTACTGTAAGAATATGCATTTAGTTGAAGATAAATCAAAATATTATTATTTGCACAAAATTTTCTTTATAAAAAGATTATACAGATGCTACTGTCTCGTGATTGTATAATAGTATAACCCATTTGTGATACGAGAAAATTTATTGATTACTTTCCGGATGATGTTAATGTAATCATGAACCTTATAAGAGGTAATAATAATACTATTGAGTGGGGTTAGTAACTCGCACGGCATTTGGCAACAGTGCGTTAGCATCAAGGGCGTAGGCGGTCGCCCCCGGAGAATCAGTCCCGAGCGAGGCCTTGTTGTGTGAAGAAGAAGCTGTGGACGCTCTTCCAGGATTCTCAAGTTCACGCGAATAAGGATGGATTCCGTCGAGGGGAACATTAAGTTGCTCCTTCAGGGGAAAGACATCGAGGAGTCCCAGGAGTACTGTGATTTCACCCTCCATGATCAGAATGAGGTGACAGGTGAGCTAGCCTGGGCGAAAGGTGTAACTGCATCTCAGATACAAGTCAAGCATCTCCCCCAATGATTTTGAGAGGTATCTTCATTTTTATCGTCCAGTGACGTTCCCATCTCGTAATTTGCGGCGGTGGCCAGGTTAGCGGATCGCTAGAGTGTGATAGTAATGGACATGATCGCAAGTATGTGGTTGGACTGTGGTGGCGGGAAGGTTGGAGGTGGTCGCGGTATTGGACAGACAGGTTGGTGGTGGTTGTGGTTGTGGTGGATAGTTGTGGGTGCAATACGAAGGATGATGGGTTGAGATTGTGGTAGTGGGCGGGCGGGTGGCATTTGATGGATGTAGTGGACAGGTTGTGGGATTGTAAGGGCGGCATGTCTACCCAAGGGGTTTGGGTGTCCTTATTTTTTGTATAGACTTTGGGATTACGGTCAGGCATCTCTGGTCGACTGATAATCCCTATAAAAAAGAGGTGCAGGTGACGTCGGATGAAAGCGGCGTGCAAGTGGCCGCTTTCGACAAGAGATGTAGGTCCTTACAGGTTACTGGCATGCGGGAGGAATTGATATCGAGTGCACAAGGAAGTGAACTCTAGAATGGGGAGATAGATGAGACTGGTTTATATGTGGTTAAGACTGGAAGGTATTTGAACCTTAGACTGGACGGGTGTGGGATGAGGACGTGTAAGATAATATGTATGCGACAGTTGAGCCATTACTGATGAAGAAGGATGAGCTGTATGCCTGCCACTGTCTCGGCGTGAGAGAACTAGTTGCAGACTTAAATTAAGGGGTTAATAATGCATGATAATATCATTTGTGGTTATATATATATGCCATGTAATGATAGAAGAAAGGGGGTTTAAGGACGCCCTCCGGAGAGACTTTGAAAGAACAGTAGAACATGTAGATCCTAAGGGAGAAACTGTGAGAGATGTGTGACTTGAATACAGAGTAGAGTAGGAAGTGAGGGGGTCCCACTGTCCCAGGTGTAAATGACTGGTGAAGTGGACTGTGTGCGTCATCAGGCATGACTTGTTACAGATACATGTTTTGAGTTTAAAGGTTCATTTGGTACAAGAGGAGGGTGGACTCAAAATCCTAATTGATCTGTTTCTAGTCAGATGGAATGAAAACTGTCCGTCTGGGGGAGGTTTGATTTAAAGTAAAACAAATGAGTTTCTCAGTGAAAATAAAAGATAAAGGAACTTAAACTGTTCTGGTAGGTGAGTAGATGTTATTCAGAAAGGTGAGTTAAGGTATGAGACAGGTGTAGGTAAGGGGCGAAGGTGTAATAGGTTAGTCTTGGATCATTTTTTTAGTGGCTTAGGATGAAGTGAGACAGATACTGCAAGCCAAGTTTAATGTTAGTGACAAAGACGTGAAGTTTGTTAAGAGGTGGAAAGATTACTTTGTGAACCAACGTATCTGTTGGTACAGCTGAATTAGAAGTGAGGGGCCAGAGAGAGAGAGAGAGAGAGAGAGAGAGAGAGAGAGAAGAACGGGTGTAAGGATGAGGAAGACGTTATAGAAAGGAGGAAGTGAAACAGAAATAAAGTTGGGGTGATGAGCGGGATGGTACATACCAGAGAATGAGTGAAGGTGATATTGCTGCTTGCTCACTTCGTCTGGAAAGTGTTCATGGAAGCGTGGAAAAGCGCTCATGTGTTTCATGAGACTGAAGGCCAGTCATTCCTCCACCGAAAAAGGAATAGGTTGGAAAATTAACCGTGAGAAATGTAGAGTAGCAAGTCGACCTAACTTTGTGTTAGTATAGCGATGGAATTGCAGAACTCAACGCTGCTGAAGAGCAAGATAGGTTTAAGAAAAAGTTGTTGCGGTGAGTAGACCTGATATTTTGCACGTAGACAAATAGTCGAGAAAGTTCTTAAGTAGGAAAACTTATTTAGCATTAGTAGATATGGTACCGTGAACTGGTAAGCTGATTACGGTGTGCAGACAAGCCTCTTATATGTCGCCAAGAGTCTGCAATGCAACGGAAGTAGTGCATGTGTGAGAGTAAGTGCTGGTGCGAGTGAGGGTGTCTCGAGTAAATGTGGGAGTGCGTCAAGGCTGTGTGATGTCACCGTGGTTATTAGTATTATTATTTATTGGAGGGGGCCCATTGCGCGAGATGAGAGAGTGTGTGTGAGAGAGAGAGAGGTGTGTGGACGATGATAGTGGCATTATTTCTCGACTGTGATGCAATGTATTGGAAGTTGCCACAGACGCGTGTAGTCGAAGGGTGGCAATGTTGTTCTGTCGTGTATATATTTGTATGCCTCAAGCCAACCCAACGATAAGAAACGAACCGGTTACGCGAAGAGGGCAGCAGAAGAGTTCAAGCAAGCGGCAAGGAATATTCAAGTGATTTAAGACGGGAAAATGGGAATAACTTCAACCTCCTAATAAAAGAGGTTCCCCCGCACGCTGAAGACGAAAGGCTTCCCTAAAGTCCATAATCCGGATATTCCAATGAGACCTTTAACGAGTATAGGCAGCGCGCCACACAGGTTAGCCAAGCGGCTGGCTAAAACCTCAGTTAAAAACTACTAGGATCGATAGGCTGAGCCCATTTGAAGAACTGGGCAGATTTTACAAGAACATTGATTGGCGTGGATTTCAAAGATAAGAACAAAGATCATTTTATGCTATGTCTGTCTGCCCATAATGATGGAACGATTTAGTGGCGAATGGCTTTTTCTTAAGAGCGTCACAAATCCGTATGTAGTCAGGAATACCTTGAAAAGTGTGGTTATATTTTTTAAAAGCATGCAGAACTTGTAATTCAGCGGATGAGTATAGACATTTGCCAGAATCGGACTGAGCAGAACTTATTAACGAAGGAACGAATAAGAGCTTAAAAGAAGGTGTTAGAGGCTGCTCACATAAGCAGGGAAGACTCGATAAACAAGCAGAGGAAAAAAAAGGGAGACGGAGCCATTGAACATATCCAGCCAACTTGAAACAGGTTGCCTGTAAAGGAACGCCATCCAAGAGGTCGCATAAAGCTATTGCGTTCCTCATTCTCTTCTCATTTTCCCTGAAGAAGCTTTTACGAGAGGTAAAATTCTTCACAGACTTATCGTTTCCATGGTCTTCCCGCTTAACATAGTACTTGAAAGTCGCTTTGTATCAAGTGGTGTACTTAAAGCTGTTTGTTGCGTTAGAGGTAGTGCATAAAAAATCTGTTGGTGTTGCCAGTGTATATGTAGTCTCTCCTGTGCGTGTACCGTTAACGGGAATGTTGTGGTCTCTGTTAAGTCAGTGGGACTAGGTCGCCCGCCACGGACCACCCCTCCCCCCTCCCCCCAGTTAACCGCAGTCTTCTCCGAACCTTCACTTAGGTTAGCTGCTACGCTGTAAATCTGGGCCGCACCTTTTGTACAGTACGCGTCACCCGCGGACATATATATATATATTGTCTGGCCTTTCGTTAGGTTACGTGGTACGCCATATGTTAAGTTCCACACACACACACACACACACACACACGTGCAGTTCATGGGAAAGCCATTTAGCAAGCTGGACTGCATGTGTGAGGATGTTACATAATAATAAACCTAAATTCTTGGCCTCTCTATACATGTAAACGAAAGTGGTTGTGGCGTGGAAGATTTGTAGGAAGGGATGGATGGAAAACACTCTCATGTCTCGTTGTCTGATGCGCCACCCAGACTTGCTGCTATCACCATTGCATTATGGCCTCAAAGGCTCTATGTGTATTGAAACCTTTTATACGATGCAAAGGCAGCCATTGTACGAATTATAATGGAAGCGCATTACTACGGCTAATCGCATGTTCAAGTAATTCATTTTACTGTTGAAGATATACCGAATAACGACGCACATTTGGAGATAAATTAAATATTATCTATGGTGTGTTTTGGATGACCGTGTTAAAACATTTTTCTTAATTCCTCGCTAACTTGTGTAGATGACAAAGTTTTCCTAGATAAACGTTTGAAGAACAGTGCGAGGCTTTATGCAGATTAATGCAAATCAGTTGCCTATTTATGATCTCTACCTTTGAACGATACCGGAATTGCCTTGAAAATCTCATTAATCGAGGACGCTCAGAAGGTCAGGAGCAGGTGTCAGGCGAGTAACTTTAGATCGGCCACATTTGATAGCGTGATGTTCAGCTAGAATTCTATCTATCCTTGCTTGGGGAGAGAATGGAGAAAATCTGACAAAACAGAAAACGGGAGACATTCGGGTGTTACTGGCAGCACAGAAGAGGAAATGCAAACACCAGAGGTTGGTCGTATTTGGCGGGAAAAACAACCTCCCACCCGTTCGACGAAGATGATAGCCTGGATCCTGCTGACCTTCAAGAACTGGAAATGTAAAAACTAGGATGATAGTGTCGAAAGCACTGGTACCCTTTCGAGAGGAAAGTTTGCCAAAAAACGACTTTGAGCATACCTTTATGAGATAACTCGTTAGAAGATCTGTAGTGCTTGGTTTTATAAAGACTGAGCCAGTCAGTTGGTCGACGACCCCACCCCAAAAACATCAATTTCTACTAAATGTATTCAACCTATGGAGATTGCTATGATTTGATACATTAGGTCTGTCTGTCTAATGCCATTACTAAGCGGTACAGCACTATTGCTATGCTCTTAAATTGGGGTCCAGCGTAAAGATAGGCCATTGAAATCTACTTCAGGATGTAAATCATAATAGTAACCCTTAACAGCTTTGCTCAGACGTAATTTCCTTCGGTGTTTGGTGCTTTA
>JAUUDW010402556.1:0-11437 GCA_032361385.1 Panulirus guttatus | reverse complement strand
TTTGTAAAACTGGGTTCCCCAGTCCCATCCCCACAGGTTTACAAAATGACCATTTTAATCCTAGAGATGAACTTGTAACCCTTCTTGAGTCACCATCACCATACAACATTAATCATCTGCCAACAAACTACTTAAAATGCATCCTATAATATTACCAGTACATAAAGTCCTGAAACTAAAAATTATCAAACTCCAATGAAAAATTAAAAAAGGATAAAACTCAAATGATTCTCACCTGTGCTCCAGCTTTAACTTGACCAACAAGGTAATTGACTGTTGCCTCAGTGATTATTTTCAAAAGTTGGTGACTGGCATCTGGATATTTGTAAAACCAACTCTTGGCATTACTCATGGTCTTGGATCCTTTACCCTCAATCATGTATGCCATTATTGTCCACTGCAGAATAAAGGAATCTATTGGTGACATTGCTTCTACATGCACTATAAAGTGGATCAAAAAATTAAATTTAAAGTACAGTGCCACAGATTCATATACAATATAAGAACCCAATAGGTGTATGCTTGTGACTTATCATACATGGATAAAAAAAAAAAGGCAGAGAAGCCTTCCCTCCTCAAAGGACCTACCACTGAGAAACTGCCAATCATAGTAGAAGTTGAATATCCTAATTAGAAAGGAATAATATGGGTTATTTGCAGTTAAATTCAAAAGTAGGGTTTTGGCTTGCTGCTAGTGGCAAAACTAGCCAGTTCTCCAGTGGACCACTCTTTTTCTTCATTTATACTTGCTCACTTTTCCTGTGTTAGCATGGTACCACAGGCAAAGAAAATCTCATTCACTCGCATCCATTCTCTAGCTGTCATGTGTAATCCACAACTAAGCCCCACAGACCTTACCACAGTTCCCCCCAGCTGCTTCATATGCCCTTGTTCAATCCATTCACAGCACAATGATCCCTGTACACCACATCACTCCAATTCATTGTATTCCATGAATGCCTTTCATCCTCCTTTATGTTCAGGCCCAATGCACTTAAAAACTTTTTCACTCCATCCAGCCATCTCTAATATGGTCTCCCTCCTCTCCTTTATTCTCTATGTATTTCCAAACCATTTCAACACACCCTCTTTAGCTCTCTCAACTCTACTCTTCTTATTGCCACACCTCTCACTTACCCTATGATCATTTACTCAATCAACCATCCTTTCACCATGTACTGTCCTCAAACATTTCATTTCCAACACATTCACCCTCTTCTGTACACTCTAATGGACAGCCTATGCCCAGCATCCAAATAACATTGTTGGAACCACAATACCTTGAAACATATCTATTTTTTTCCCTCCCACATGGTGACCTCTCTTTCCACACATACCTCAATGCTGCCAGTACTTTCACTCACCCTATGACTCACCTTCAGGCTGGGGTGTCTAAAGAGTGTGTTTGAAGCCAGGGTGAAAAGAAGGGAGAGACAGGTGCTATGTTTGACAACAGAAACCAGATCTTCTGGCCCTAATTAAAACAAGGATGAAGGGGAAGCAGGAAGAATAGTTTGGAAATGTAAAAAGAGTAAAGTCTGTGATTAGTGAAAGGACAAGAGCAAACAAGCGGTAGTAATTCTGATGTAGGGAAGAGAGATTTAGACTATAGTTGGCTGGAATGTAAGAAGGTTAAGATGGGTGAGTGAGGTTAAGATAGGTGAGTGACAGTTAATGTTTATGCAACTAAAGTGAAAGGAATAACAATGAAAAGATATAAACTTACAGGAGCACCACTAAAGCCAATAAGAGGAGCTCTCCCTTGTAGTTCCTTCCGCGTGAGGGTAAGAGCATCAAACACATACTGAAGCTTTGTACACACATCCACTGGTGATGAAAGTTTGGTTAGATCTTGAGGTCCACGAAGAGGAGAGGGAAACACAGGGCCCTGAATAAAAAAGACAGTAAAGCATATAATGTCTGCCACATCAACAAAATCTATCACTCCTTTCTGGAATTATATCATATGCTAGTATGTGGAACAAAAAACTAAAAAGCATGTGGAAATAAAATTAAGTATAAAAGCAACATGAAAGGTTCACCAGCACATTTCATGTGAAATTATCATTATCTATAACCCCTGGACCCCTTATATGTGACTCTTGCAGGTTCAAGACTGTTCTACAGACTAAAGCAGGGAAATTCTTCAACTTGAAATTAAGCAGGAGAAGCTTTAAAGATTTGAGAGTGGAGTGATTCATGTGTATTCAAGAATGTACTGTCCAATCAACTTCACCAAAAGCTAAAAGTAACAACCCTGGTGAGAAATAATATAACTGAGAAGACAGATTAAGTGTGACTCTGTCAATGCTAACTACCCCACACTCTAATACCCCAAGAAAATCAGTATGTTTGTGGATTATTCATTTACACCAATCTGTATTTACACTGAATTACATTACTTAATACTGATATATCACTCGATTCCAAATTGAGTTTGTGAAAAAAGTATAAAGTACTGGTTTGTAGACAAAGTGTAGAACCTATCTCCTTTCGTACCATGTTAAAAGTGATTTGCCTTCAATGATATTGCTTCAGACACTATTTTCAAGAACATAACCCTTGTTTAAAGCTGGGACAATCCATAAAGTCAATGGAAAGTTACTAAATGCAGTGAAGAGTTTTTACCAAGAGCGTAAGGCATGTGCATGTGCTGGATGGGACAAAGAGAGAATAGTCAGTGAAGGTGATTCTGCATCTAGGATGTCTGATGTTACTATAGCTGTTTAATTTGTTTAGGGACAGGGTGGTAGGGGGGATGAATGAAAAGCTTTGAAAACATGTAGTGGGGGTTGGGGAACATGGGAGGCAAATCAGTTGCTGTTTGCATATGACACTGTTCTAGCAGCAGACTTCAGAGAGAAATTCCACAACTCAGTGACAGTGCATGAGAGAGTGTGTGAAGAGAAGAACTTGAAAATAAATGTAAACAAAAGTAAGGTAATGTGGTGCAACTGGGAGATGAGAAAGGACAGTTTGACTCTAAGTATGAATGGGGTGAAATTATAGGAAGTGGGATGCTTTATGTTCTCAGAAGTAGACAAGGCAGCAGGTAGAACCATAGTGGCTGAAGTGAGCCAGAGAGAGGCAGATGGGGTTGTGGTCCGAGGTGCACCTATGAATATATGGAAGGAAAGGTCACACACTGTCTGTCTGGGTAATAATGGGTATTTCTGAAGGTACAATAAGCCTGGCAGTGATGAATGGATAAGAGTTTTGGACCATGAAGGAAAAAAAAGGAAGATGGCAGAAAGGTTAGAAATGAAAAGCCTGAGAACAAGATGTGGTGCAAGATGGATTTAACCATATGAAGAACAAAAGTGTAAGGAAAAGGTGTGGTAATAAGTGCAGTCTGAATGAAGGAGCTAGGCAAGGTGTGTTTAAATAGTTCACACATACAGGAAAGTATAAGGGAGAAAGAATACTTCCCACGTATTCCCTGCGTGTCGTAAAAGGCGACTAAAAGAGGAGCGAGCGGGGGGCTGGAAATCCTCCCCTCCTGTTTTTACTTTTCCAAAAGAAGGTACAGAGAAGGGGGCCAAGTAAGGATTTTCCCTCTAAGGCTCAGTCCTCTGTTCTTAACGCTACCTCGCTAATGCGGGAAATATCGAATATGTAAGAAAGAAAGAAAGAAAGAGGGTGTGAGGAAAGACTAACTAAGAGGATCTACTATACATGTTAGAAATGGATGGAGCAAGGGGGAGCAGGAGAAAGAGAGAGATGGAAGGTTGAAGTAAAGGAGGCGTAAACATTCAGAAGAGTGAGAGGTGTGCATGCAAAAGAATGTACTGGAATAATGTGGTATTTGGTGGCCAACATGCCACCTATGGCCGGAACCACACAGAAGATGAAACTCTGAAGATAACCCATACAGCAGCTTGTAGGGTATGGTTATGGATGGTAGGCTATTCTTTCTGTGCATTAGACATGACTGTTTGAGACTGGATGTATGCATATGGGATCACTGTTCATTTGTCCCTTATGCAACCTCATTAAGATGAATAAGGCAATCAGATAAAAGAAAAAAAGACTGAATAGAGGGTTTCTGCAAAACAATGGATAGACAGTGATGTTCTGTGGTACAGAGATTTCGTGATCATGACATTTCTTGATCATGACATTCTGTGAGAGCAATGTTCACAAATTAGGGTACAAATTCAGAACAATTCTAAGTTTTCACAACAGGAACACATTTGAAGAAAACTAACGTTTTCTTATATCATTTTCCATTAATACAGTATACTCTGGTTTATCGATAACTCCTTTCCTGGGAAAATCTGTAACAGAACCAATTTTCCCTGTATGGATACAATCCCATACAATGGCACCATTCTAACCCAGTAGGGATAAATACCCACTAACATGGGTATCACTCAATTTTTTCCCTTCAATTAATTGAGAAATTATCTACACAGAGAGTGCTTAATTTTAGTAAATTCATAAGATGATGTTTCTTACCATCCCCTCCAGGCCTATTTCAACACAGTACCAATTCAGATATATTATATGCTCCTCCCCAACCCACTTTTCTCACTAACATGCCTTATAAATATAATGTACAAGAATCACTGAAGAACTCCCTCCCAATACAGTACAAATAGTTAATTACGCAGACAGTTTGTTTTAATTCACATTTCCTAAAATGGCTAATATTCTTGTAAATTATACTGACACTGAAACTGTTGTACAACCATTTCACAAAACTGTGCAGTACTGTGTTTTAATCAATACCAATGTACACCACACACTTTTCCATACATCAGAGAATTAAACAGGTATACTTCCCATACTAAAAATGCATTACTTTGCTCACCTTTTTGAAAAACCTACGAGTGCAAATGTGGTGTTCACACAGCATTTGCCTGTCCATATATCCAGATTTAATGTAAATACATAACAATAGCACAGTGGTGCTTCTATGCCATCCACTTGTCAAATGTTGACTTGCAACTGGATGTGTTAATGCAATATTACAGTATATGAAGTCATACAGACAGACATAAAGCGATTTATTTATTCATAATGTAATCTCCAATGTATTTAAGCAACATGCAAAACAGCACATGTGAGAAATACATCAAGAAAAACATGAAGTCTAAAGTAACGTTGGCTTCATTTAGAGTTTCACTGAGTAACATTTTCCAAGAATGCATGTATTTTACTGAGAAACTCCTGTATATTTTTGTGTAAAGGCAATAAATAATTTTCTTGCTCTGTTGTAAATACAGCATCTCTGTTACTTTTAACTTATCTTCCAATAGTCAGTTTTAGTCTCTAATATCTGGAAAATTTGTTTAACTGGCACCTTCAAGGTCCTAAGAATGCCATTTAATGGGGAATCTACTGTAATGAAATATTTGGATACAGTAATCCCTCAGTTTAAGAGACTAACTGGGGGGAGGGGGTGTCCATTAATGCTGAAAGTCTGTTAAATTAAATGTAACCATTTTTTGATACAGTGTACAGTTCACACGCTTTCTTTTACCTCCTCTGTCACTTGATGCCATTTTGAATTGTAAGGATTGCAATATCATTTAATAAATAAAGTCACAATTCTCTGTATACAACGTGAATGCACAATAGCTTGAGGCAGAATAAGGGAGCTTTCACACCAAAGTGACACGTCACACGTTGCATCCCATGTGTCATGCCACTTGAAAACAAACCTTTAGAAACAAATGAAACCTTTCACTCAGAAGTGGCATGACACGTTGCATGTGCTATGTATCACTTGGATGCCACTCTGGGATCAGACCGAATGTTTTTTTTTTTCAGTGTGCAACATGCCACCTCAGTCCAGTATTGTCAAATTTAATGGAGCCTTTACACCAAAGTGATTAATAACCAAGATAATATTAATATGAATAACATTAAAGAAAAAAAACAAAGTAGCGAATGCATGGCGTATGTAGCGGATTTTGAAGAGTCTCCTAGCAGATTTTTGCCTGCCACATTTGACAACACTGCCTCGGTCGCACAGTCTGTGGAGAGTACACAATTCTTTTTCTCATGAACAGTTATTCAGCATGCCTCTCCCAGAAAGTGAGGCATTTAACATAAACTTTGTGCAAGTTGTTGAAACTTACATGTGTTTGTATGACACAACATCACCAGATTATAGCTCAAAGGAAGAGCATTGCAACTACATGAACACTGTGAATCCCTACGTTGTCTCTCAGATACGGATGTACCTATCACCTCTTCTTACATATTCTTCTGGTGATTACAACACCAATCACAGCAATTACATCGACATCATCATCCGATGATGACATCATATGAACTAAGCTGGGAAACCGTACACGCGCCACATGTCACTTGTCACTTCGGTCTGAAATCACCGTGTTGTGTGTCACTTGCCACTTGTCTTTTGCCACTTGTCACCCTGCCAAGTCACGTTGATGCGAAAGCTCCCTAAGACCGAAACAAAGTGAGTATACCCAATGCTACCAAAACCAAGCGCGATATGAAATGTGCATGGAGCAGCATTTGAGATTTTTTAATCATTTTTAATTTTTTCAATTTATTATTAATTAATGTACTAGTATCTGCCCAGTCTGTTAAACCAAAATCTGTTTTATCGGGGTCCGTTAATTCGAATGATTACTGTATACTGTAGTTTTTCAGTTATGATACCTTCTTCATGGTGATTTCTTTTCTTTTTCTTTCATAACTGTTAGCCGATTCCCACATTCAAGAGATAGTGCTGGGAGCAGACAAAGAAAAGGCCTTATTCATTTACATCCATTTTCTAACTGTCATATGTAATGCACTGACACCACAGACCCCTATCCACAGACCTTTCTGTGGTTTCTCCTGGCAGCTTCATTTGCCCTGGGTCAGACCACTGACAAAAAAACTGAGATTCTTATCATATTACAAGAACACCAAGTCTTTATAATCTTAATGTGCCATATAAGTGAGATCTACCTAACTTGAAAACATTACAAATTAAACTATGCAACATCCAGAAACAGAACAGCAGCATTCTCAGTATGAATCATTAAATAGTGTCTGATCTACCAATGAAATGGAAACAGCTGTAGAATCAGAGTCTAATTTACATCATGAGAGAGTGTAGTATACTGATGGTAAGTTGTTTCGGGTAAGGTCAATATATGAGAATTGGATTGGGAAAATTTTTGGTTTCAACTTCTAATACTACGACATTTCACTACAACAACAGATCACCAGGAACATAACCCCGTTGTTCTATAAGGAGCTCCTGTACATGTGATATGAACTGCGTATAACTGCACAAACAAATAAACAATGAAAAAGTTTATATTTAGCCTACGCATGTGGGTGGGTGTCCTATCATGGGAGCTGGAGATCACAGGGTGTGTGGGGGGATGAAACTCCCAAAACCAAGGCAAAGGACCTGAGCATCCCATAAATTTTTCTATTAACAGGTACCAACAAAAGAACCTTTCCATTTATAAATGAAAATATTGCATCGATTTGAAGAACACATAAAAGGTAAAACTATGTGAAGAACTTTTAACTGGATCAAAATTTGGAAAATAGTGTTTTTCTGCTGACTCAGGACTTTGTTTGACTTTAAAATTATGATTTTCTTCTACATCATAAACGAGCAAATGTTATGCCTACATTATCAGTATTTACTGATACCTTATGAAATCTAAACAGGATATCATCATTCTGAAAAGAAAGGACTACAGAGTTAGAGTCAATGAAATAACTGTGATAATGATGTAGGGGAAATATTTCCCATAATTACAGTACACCCCATAACCCAAACAATTCTTACCTCTCCAGGCTGCATCTTCACTTCCATGCCTAGGGCTTGTGGTATAACCAGAATATCTGAGAAAATAATGGCAGCATCCAGTGGAAACCTTTTCAGTGGCTGGAGGGTAACCTTGCATGACAACTCAGGGGTCTGACACATGGTGAAGAAATCACACTTGGCACGTTCCTCTCGAAATTCTGTGAAATTTGATACAGGTAAGCAGCTATGCTCTTTCAAATGCTCATCTGCATATGAAATAAAACTTCTCTGAAAATGTCCTTTGTCTCTTGCTTAGTTCTGAGAAAAAACATGGTAGAGTCAACTGGAACCTTGACAACTTTCAAACAGAAACATTTACAGTATTACAAAAATGGCAAATGTAGCAGAACATCTATTTTTGACAAAAAGGTCGCCTTCATTTTAAACTGAAGCTGATGTCAAAGACAGCAGTAATGCAATATCTTATCAATGACTGATATAAACAGGGAATCTGAGAAGCAGGTGTTGGAGAATCTGAGCATAAGTCACCTTCTTGACCTCTGACTGCAGTTCACGGGATGGAGCAGGTGGCAAAAATATGTTGAGAGCTTTTTAAATATAAAGAATTAAAGTTTAAATGGAAAGAATGTATGCAGTTTAAATCTTGTGAAATGTGGTGTGTAATAGTGCCACTAGAATGCTCTGTTTACAATCAAAATAACTGTGGACATTCAAGGCTTATTGCAGCTAAATCACCACAGAAGTGCAAAAGCGTGAATCTATACTGACTTTATTGAGCGGATTTGAAAAACTGAAAACAAGTGTAAGATATCATATTGCTAACAAACACTGTATCCAGCGAGTAAGCAATAGCTGGAATATATCCAATTACTATGTTTGTCAAGGTGAGACATAAAGTAGGATGTTAATTTCCACTAACTCTTTTCCCCTTACACACAAAATACCTCCAATGCGCAAGATAAACAGTGATTCCCTAGTATTTATCTTTATTGCTGTATTGTATAGCCCCAAGGACCCTTTCTCCAAGGGTTCCTGCTGCTTCAAGGTTGCACTACAACAAGTAGCAGGGAAAGGATAGCCTCCTTTGGAGTGAAGTTTTTTGTCCAAATTGTGTCACAGCCTCACTGGAGGTGACTTTACTTGCAGTGCAATTACAAGCACAAGCCAGTAATGTAAGGCCTTAGCATTCTTATCTAAAATACACTGATGCTGCAAACAAAAAATTATAATGATTCGGTATTGATGGGATGGACCTTAGTTAAAATATGCACAGTATATACAGAGATTATCTCTAAATTCCTGAAAGTTCTTCATATAAAAAAAAAGGAAAAATAATATACCTACTTGTTAAAAGAGCAGTGCAAATGTAACAGTGAGCTGGTAAGGAATACAGGAGGGAGGGGAGAGAAAATTAATTTACTGAATTATAACAAAACTATTACATTTTCCACACAAAGCATTAATAAGAAAAAAAGTTAATGCAATAATGCAACAACATACAGTACACAGTTTCCTCACAACTTTATTTTATATTCTCAACAAACTTTTCTGCTTGGCACAAAAAAATGTAATTTCTGAGTGATTCTGTTAATGCTTAATTCATGAGAGCTGAGAAAATGTTCTATATTGGATTATGATGCAATCAAAGCTGGAAAAAGTTAATTATGTTCAGTATTCTATATTGAAACATGCCTTTTCCTCATTTTTCAAGATCTTTGTGGGCTAGGTAGGTCCTTTGGTACTGGAATCATCCTCTAACATTATGCAATTTACATGAAACAAAAGCAAATCTATAGGATATATGCATAATTACGGAGGAGTTTCACAGTACTTCATCTCTGCACTATCAACAAGTGAGTAATCTCCATGCATTTGTAAACCAAACTGGGATGAATACATTATACAACTAATCAGTTTCAAGCTGACTGCCATCCAGTTTGGATTTTCAATTAGTCAAGAAGGTTGCACACCCATGGACATTCCAGAACCTCAGTATTAGAAAGCCACAGACATCTCTCTTCTGCACTGATATATGTTCAGTAAGGTAATGAAGTCTGCATTTTTCATAATTATCTGATTCACTTACAGCAACAAAGTAGCTGTATGCAATATGTGAGATATCATACATCTAACTAATCATTAGAGAACACATTCACAAAAGAATATTGTTTCTCTTAAAGAATTCTTTAAATGAAACTAATGTATATGAATACTTACTAAACAAGAGTAATAGCTATAATAAATCAAAACTCACCTGGGAGGTAACGCCCAGCTTGCCTCATAACCCAAACAGGAACCACATCAACCTCTTCTCCCCGTGCTGCACGTAAAAGTCGGTCATTCTTCAAGGCAGGAAATCCATTCTGCAACATTGGTCTCCATTTATACATACAATAATTACAATCAGAAAATACAGCATTCATAAATTCATGATTAAATCACAGCTTGCATTTGGAGTCTGAGAATCATCATGGACAACAGTACTGCAAAGGAAAAGATTATGAATAAGAGAACCCTAACACAAATGAGTCAGAAGATCTAACACAAAAAATATATGAGTAGCCTCATGGGAAAAAGAGCCACAGCCTGCTATCTGCACTGCTGCTCAGACAGAGACTGCCAAAAGTTTCTCACATTAAACTGAATGCTGTTCTAAGGCATGCCCTAAAACTCTCCATTAAGCTCTAGTTAACTGAATGTGTTGTCAAAGACTAAACTGATATGGCTATAGAAAAATAGCAAGGCCTAGGAAGGTGCTGTTCAGTCTAAAAAAAAAAAGGGGGGGGCAATTCCATCCTTCCTTATGCATGAAGAAGGTCCATGACAGATTCAACAATATCACAACATAGTCCTGAAAAGACAAACTTTTCAGTGAGTTAAGGTTTTATGTCCTCAAGGCCTTGGAACACAGGGATTGGCTAGAAAAAATCTACTAGAAGGGGGGTCTGGAAGGCATAAGGAAAAGCCTTGTGGCTCTTTACGTGAAGTCTTGAAGACAATGGAACCTTCAAAAATTTGAAAGGAATACTAAGCCAGGCTGTTTGATCTTGTAGGGGACTGTTAGTATCAAACAGGTTATCTTCCAAGGAGAAGATTGTTCTCAGATCTCATTATCACATCAAAGTTCCCAGTGAATATGGTCAACTGGAACCAAAAGGCAGCAAATGGTCTCCAAGAAGAGACAGCCAGGACTGACCAAACAATTAATGGAGAACTGAGGTTCAGTACTTCTTAGAGAAAGTTAGGTTTATCTCACAAGGATTAACTCTGTGTGTTTGTGTAGAAACAGAAAAGTTTCATCAACAAATGTCCTAGCTACATACATACTTTACAAACTGGCTTTAAAAGCGTACATACTTCACAATGTGGCCTGAAGGTGCAAATGAAAATGTTTTAATATTCTAAATAAAACAGAAATAATGGGTTCACAAATTCTGTTGATTTATAAAGGCGTTTCAGGTACCTATATGTTTACAATCCACTTGTATTACCTGATCTTCACTCACCTGTATCTGTTTATGTACAGATATCATTTCCTTAAATCAACACATTATAATCATGCAGCCTCACAGTACACATGAGAATAACACTGGTATTTTTCAACAAAAACATTAAAAACTTAGGGTAAACCTGGGGTGCTCATTGATGTTATGTATGATTTTCATGGGGCCAATGATTCAAAGA
>JAUUDW010402445.1:0-12845 GCA_032361385.1 Panulirus guttatus | reverse complement strand
TTAATAAAATTCTGTAATTAATTTTTTGTAGGTAAAATAAATGACAAAACTTATGTAGTGCCAACATGACACTCAGGCCTTACTCTTTTACTTTTCAGTGCTTTGTGCTGAAGCATATTCATATTATTAGAGTGATAGCAGTAGATGAAATATAATTTTGAAGTTTTTTTTTTTTACTGCTGAATGAATATCTTTGAAATGGTGAGGTTAAATACATCTTCGTACAACTTGAAAAACAGATTCACAAGGTTGGAAAGGACACCAAATTCATGAATCATGGGGTTAATTGCATTTAGTGCCTGTATGCCAACTGCTACTGTTTCACATTTCTTGTGACTTACTTTCATGAACTGTTTTGCCTCAAACTTGTTGCTCACTCAGAATGCTACACCACCCTGTTTGGTTTTCTTTCTGTCTGCTCTGAAGTTCTTGTACCCTTCTAACTCTGTTTCGCTATCCTCCTATTCAACCTTATTTACATCAGGGTGATAAGTGATATATTCTTTGAAATAGTTAGTTTTAATCCTAGAGTTCCTAGTTTTTAAACTCTAAGCACTCAAATGAAATAGCTGTCATGGATCTCTTTCTTCTAGGTGTGTTCTAATCTCTTCATTTATTATGCTTTCTTGGCTGTACTGTATTAATCCATAAGGGGTTCTCAGAAATCTTCTGGGAGGAGGCCCTCAGCTTAAGTGCAAGAGGATGACATGGCCTCATGGCAGGGATTTAGATGGACGAAGAAATTTATTTAGTTTTTAAGGTTATGAGTGTACTAAGATAAATAGAGGAAAACAATGGTATTCTGGTTGGAAGACAAATCTTAAGTCATATAACATCATAGTTTGGAAATTCAAAATCCATGAGATACTGTATGCAACAAGTGTGCTGGTGTTGGAATAAACAGAAACCTACCCTGAAGCAGAATCATGGATGACAGACAAAGTTGGAAATGTGATAGATATTACAGAAACCATTGCAGAGCTGAATATCAGAAAAGAGTAAGATATTAAGAGAGGTACTAACCTGATAGTTGGGTCTACAAGAAGGGCAAAGGTCTTAGAAAAAGCCAGTACTATCACTGCCTGAGCAGAGACAGATGGGATTCTGGAGGTTTTCCACCCCACATATCAAAAACTGGGGATGAAAGCACTGTACACTTAAGTTTTTAACTATTTTATTTTTGTTAACCTCAGAATTTTCCTACATTTGACCTCTCAGTTTTAATTAGTTTTGGAAATCAGAACAGATGTTACTGTGTCGTTTATCTGATGGGTAAGATTTCCGGGATCGTAAGTGCACTAAAATTCATATAACCTTGTTACATACCTATTACACCTAGAAATGAATTTAATACAGAACACAGATACTATTCAAAAGAAAAATTTGCTGAAATTAGAAGTAATACTTGTGTATATCAGAGAACATTCTAAACTAAAAAATCAAAATATCAAAAGCCTATATTGATCAAGAATCCATATAGTTTTAGATTTAAAGTAGCCAACAATATTGTTGCTACTCATGCCACCAGTGCATTCCTGCCACACAGATACCCATGCTGTCATTATCTTATAGCATGTTGCTTTATGCTATGGTTCTCTGTGACCAAGAATCTTAGAAAAGATTACCGTAACAATGGCTTCCAAGAAAAGACCAAGAGACAGTGATCCTTGCAATTGTGCAAGTGTCATGTGTGTGTCACATGTATATGGTATGGGAGGAAAGATATTGGAAGCAGTGAGATATTTTCAAGATAGTTAGGTGTGTGTGCAAGTAAGAAGAAATGAGGAAGAGTGATTCCAGGTGCAAGTGGGTCTGCAGCAGGGGTTTGTAATATCACCATAGCTGTTTAATGTTTATGGATGGGGTGGAGAGAGAGTTAAATGCATGGGTCTTGGAGAGAGGAGCTGGACTGCAGTCAAACTGGGGTTCGAGGAGTGGGGAGGTAAGTCAGTTACTGTCTACTGATGATATAGCAATGGTAACAGACTTGTGTAAAAAAAACTGCAGAAGCCAATTTCTAAGTTTTGGATAGTGGGAAAAAGGGGAAAATTGAGAGTTACTATGTGTAAAAGTAAGGATATCAAGTGGGAAGAGAGACTGTTGTTTGGGATGTGAGTTTAAATGGAGAGAACCTAGAGGAAGTGAAGTGCTTTAGACACCTGGAAGCATTCATGACACTGGATTTGAGCTTGGGAGCTATGGTGGATTGGGGCTAAGATCTTCAGTGCAACGAGGAGTGTGTGGAAAGCGAGGCCACTGTTTGTGAGGGCAAAGATGGGTATGTCTGATGGCACAGCAATCCTCATAGTGTTATATGGATGCAAGACATGGGCCCAACATGAAAAATATGGAAGAGGATGGATGTGTTGAAAATAAAATGCTTGAGAACAATGTGTGAGGAAAGTTGTTTGAATAATAAATGATAGGGCACAGAGAGAAGTGTGGAGGAAAGAATATATATAAGAGAACTGAATAGGGTGTACTGAAATGGTCTGAAAACATAGAGGGTATATATGTCAGAAGTTGAAGAAACAAGGAGGGGGTAACCCAATGAGGAGGAGGTGGAAGATTGGAGTTACAAGATGCCTAGAGTGTTCAGAGCCTCAACATGCAAGACGTTGTAAGCATGCATGGGATAAAGCAAACTGGAGTGATGTGGTATACAGGGGTATTGTGCAATCAGTGGGCTGAACCAGGGCATATGAAGAGGATGGGAGTAACCACAGAAAGGTCTGTGAGGTTTGTCTGTAGATAGGGGGTCTCTGATTTTTTGTGCATTATACATAACGGCTAGAGAGTGGATGTAACCACCTAAGGCTGTTCTGTTTTTGGCATTACCTTGCTAACCAGGAAGCAATGAGCAAATATGAAAAGGAAAAACAGACTGATACCTGATCTATTACAAAAACTAGACAAGGTGTGTTTCAGCACATAAACTCATTAAACAGCATGGTGTTTAAAACAATTAATAATAACTAAATGTTTTTGTGAAGATAAGTCTTAATAATGATGATGTATCAGTCCCTCTCATCCTAGTGTGCTAACTGACATGATGGTATAGGAAATTTTCCTGTATACATGTTAAAATCTTGTGTCTCTGTCACCATGAAAATCCAATTTTCCCGTCTGTCTGTTTATAATTGAAATCCCCCATTATAAGTATTTTACTGTATGAGAAGTGATATTTACAGCTTTATGTACTCTTCCTGATTATTCCTTCATTGTTATCATTGTATATCTTTTCTGGATCATTGCAATTAAAGTATTTTGAGGATTATATAATATTAACATCTCTCAGCATATCTTCCCTACAGTTGCTCTTCCAGTTATTCATTGTTTGAAAGGGCTATCTCTTACTATCTAGTGAAACTTAAGGGCATCTTTTAAGAAGGCCAGTCCTCCTTCCCCCCCTCCTTACAATCATGTACTCCTGTTGGCAAAACAGGTAAGATCATGTCTCTTTATTAAGCTTTGTTTCCATGACTCATAGCCCATCCTCAAATTCTGGCTCTTCGCCGTTATTTGTTAATCCATCAACATTTAAATACATTGCTTGTGGTCTGACATTATCTTGCCCTAACACTCCTTTTCCATCTGCAGTGCTGGCAAGTCTGCTCTTTTCTCTTGCCTCTTTTGATGTCTCCAATTGTTTATCTGACTGAATTTGTTGCTTCTCTTTGTGTGTGTGTGTGTGTGTGAGTGTCTTTGCATAATTACCTATTACCTTTATGCACTGCACAGGGAGGGAGTTTTACTCTTTTAGGGCCTTAGGGCTCCATCTCTTGAACAATCTCTACAATCATACAACCTCTTAGATTTATGTATGCAGTCTGCATTAAGTATGTCCACTGTCATTTTTTTCCATTTATCCACCACTCTTACACTATCAAAGTATTTCTTTACATCTTATTTAATTAGAATCTTGCTTCATTTCATATTTTGTCCTCTGGTTGTTTAAGCCCCAAATCTCTCTAAGAACTTGCATGTCCATGTATGTCCATGTGATTAATCTGCATAAAAACTTTAAGGTTCTGATCAAATCATCCCTCATTCTTCTCTCTTTTGTGATGGGCAAACAGGCTTCTAGCCTTTCCTGATAACTCAGCTCTCTTAATCCTGGTATTATCTTTGTTGCTATCCTCTGGAACTTGTTTTTTAGCTCTTTATGCTTTTTTAGGTGCATTAACCAAACTTTTGGCCTTATGTATGAAGTGTGTATGTGTGTGTGTACCACTAATTATCTATTTCTACGGTGCCTGGACATAGTTCTACATTCAATGAGCCCCATCTCCTAGCCTTTCTGCACTATTATACAACTATTTAAGTTTCTCTTTAACTAGAATTGACAGTGGATTTTTATAGATGTGCAGTCATCCATCATGGATAGATTGGAGATATTTATGTGATTATCTAGAACCTGAAGTGGTGGTGTGTTATAAATTGACAATTTTTTCTTTTTTTCCAGGTGGTTGACAGAGACACCAGCATGCTAATGCGACAGTTACCATGTTGCAGCTGACTAGTTGCAAGGGTAGTCAGGAGGCCCCCTTTGCTAGCTTCTGGCTGGCCTCTTTCAAAACTTAGAATTTAAAGTGTTGAAATTGAAATAGACAAGGAAAAAATATAGAGATTAGGTCAGGCCATAGTGGGGAGGGAGGCCAGGCCATTTTTAAAGTGGGTTCAGCCACAGTATGGACTCAGCGCGGCTGCCAACTGACACGCGCAACATACCCCACATGCAGCTCTTTCACCATTTGAAGCAAAAGTTCCCTGACCTGAAGGACAATGATGTCAATGAAAGTATACAGAAGGTAAGTAGAATGTTCCTAATTAATGATTGTGTTTTTTATTGTGTAGCTTTGAATATTTATTGGCATGGACTTGCTGATGTGCACAAGCAGGGTATGAAATTTTTATGTACAGGTATATTGAGCTTTTGAGTTACTGGTTCCATAAATGTTGTTAGGCTTTTTGAAATAAAGTAATTATGTTTCAAGGAAATTTAGAAAGCGTAATAGCATTTGCCAAATATTTGATGGACTTTTTTTTCTTCAATGACATCTATTTATTTTTGATTTTCTCACTTAAAGACAAAGCCTTCTGAGCATTTGAGAAAGAATTTCCTCAGTGGAAGTCAAAACAATGTCCCACCCACCCCCAGAATAAGATGTAGTCCAAAAGAACTCACCTGTTCAGTCTTCATGAAATATATGAGGCTAGCAGGTGCTTCTTAACAGAACTCGGAAGCCATCTGTCCACACCTGTGATATGGCACAAAGGTTACTTGTTATCCTATTTTTGACACCAGCTTGTGGTGTCTTCACTTTTGTTTCTGGATTTCTGGAGGTTGGATAATATTAGTGTATTTATTCAAGGGTTTTCCATAATACACTGCATATGTATTTTGTTTTTTGAGAACTAATGTGATTGAAGACAACTCACGTGTTAGCTGCCACAGTGTGGCTGCAGTTTTTGATGATGTAAGTCAAAGTTTCATCCTTTGTAGATACTACTAGAATAGATATGAAAAATCTCATCACAGAAGACACTGAAAATGTCTTCCACTGGGTTGCCAAGAATCACATACTTTTCAGTGGGGAAACCTTCTGACCTCTGTTATGTGTGGAGCAAAGAAATAAAACTCAACAGTACTGTATTCCATTTATGTGTGTATTAGTGCTTTGATTAGAGTCTTTGTTGGTTTCCCCTTTTTTTGTCTCACAAGGTCCTCACGATCAAACCTACCATCTTTCTGGAAGAGGTTGCTGTTGCCTCATCATTGGGTTCTCCTCAGGTCCTGAAGGACCACAAGATCCATCCAACCATCTTTTTGGAGTAGGCAATTGTTGCCTCATTTATTTTACTGAAGGTAAGGTCATCAGACATTATTACTCAAGGTCTTTCACAATGTTTACTTATGATATGGTGGTGTCAGTGCCCTTCTGGTTTTCTGTGATGTTATTAGTTTCTTTTCTCTTCTCATATCAGAGGAGGTGGAACTTTCCCACAGTGAAAAGCTTGCTGTTTTTTTTGAGATCCAGTGAAAACTTCGTTTATACCAGCTTACATATTCTTAGTGTGTTTTGTTGATAAAGTTTTCATACTTATTCTAGTATCTCCTGCAAAGGATGATGAAACTATGTATTATGTTTGCATCAGTTTCAGGTATGAGAATGAGGAACAGAAAGGGCACAAGTGCATTTCCTTTGGGAACTAAGCTTTCCATCATAGAGGCATTGGAAAAAGCTTGATGTACAATTGGTTGTGTTCTCCAAGTTAGAGATGTCTATGCATCTTCTAATTTAAAGGCTGTTACTTTCTTATGCATTTTATATGCTTTGATACCATGTTCACATTTATCAAAAGCTTTTGCAAAGTCTGCATGTTTCACATCAACAATTTCTTTTTTTCTGCAGCGTCTCTACAATATCATTGTAGTTGTCAGGCAACTGAGAGAGTAATGTACTTCATTTGACTCCATAAAGTTGGTTAGTTTACATCTTAGGACCCTCAAAAATCTTTATGATGTTTAATATCAGTCAGAAGTTTTATAGTATTGCTTTGCCTCAGAAGTGGGGCAATGCAAATTAGTTTCAAACTCTTGGGGGTTATGTTAAGAGTTGAGATCATTTGTCTAGAAGATAGTTTAGGCTCATACAAGTGGTCTTTTGCATTCTTTATAAAGAGATTTAGGAGTCTGGTTCTAGGGCAGTGCATGGGCATTTTCTCAGTGGCCCTTTCAAGTACTGTGAGGAGGTGATGAGGAAGAAGTCAGTTGGATTGTTTACCTTTCATCCTTAAAGGATGTAGTCAAGAAAATATAGTTAGGTCTCCATGTTAGAAGGATATTTAAATAATTAGAAAAATACTCTAGTTTTATTCATTACAGTAATAGGAAAAACCAGAAGAGCCTAAAAGAAAAAATGGATGAATTAACCTTAGTTGCTGCTATGCAGTGATTCAAACTGGGTGTACCCCACAGAGCATGGTGCAAGTTTATTGACACTTCCGTTTTTGTCTTTATTGACTTGTCTGTTCTTGTTTCTTCTCTGCCACCAACAATGGAGAACTGATGCACAGAGAACTTTCTCAGCACTAACAGTTTCGTTCTGCTGAATCATTATCACTGTCATTTGTGCCCCATATTAATTTACTTGGGCATACCAGTCATGCATGCCAGGGTTCCATTGTGTAACTAACACTCTAGGATTTTCTTGTAATGCTGATTTTAGTTGCTTGTCACATTAGGCATCTATACATACTCAGCTGATAAAGCATGCTTTTCATTTTGAATGAAGGAGGGAAGAGGCAACTCATGCCAGCATGGCTAGGGTAGCGACACCATCAGACATGCAATCCCCATTGTGTTATTTGGATGAAAACACTTTAGGATATTTTCTTGTACTAATCATAGTTGCTGCTGATATAAGGTATCTCAACATACATACTGAGAAAGTGTGTCCTCCAGTTTAAATGAGGGAGGGAAGCGGTAACCAGTATAATTTATGATTAAGGTTAAAGTTCCGATGCTGCGAACCATTCAGTGATTCATCTTACCTTTTCAGTGTCTCACTCATCACCTAGCAGTCATCTCTTTACATACCCTCTTCTGTTCTGGTGGACCAATGAACTTAATGTTCTTTGATGGGTTTTGCACATAAATAATTGTGTTTTGTTTTATCACATGTTTTGTTAAATGGCTCTTTCATCTTTTTCTTTGGTCCTGGATGACCTTTTGAGTTTTTGTCAGTCTGTCAGCTTATTAGACAGGTTTTTTCTTTTTTCTTCTGGGTGAGCTGGCTTTTTTTTTAAGAAGGTCTCCAATTTATATTCATCTCCTATGCTAGTGAGTGTCATTGTTGTTCTAGCCTATACCTTTTGCATTTTCTTCTCTCAGGTATATGTATGTCTGTTGCATGCCTGGGGTGCTTTTCTGGTCTTTTATTTAACACACTTCTCTGGCATTTTGGCATTAAGTGGGTTTTTCATGATGTCGTTGACATGGTTTGATACATAGTCAAAGAATGCAAGTAAATGCAAAGTACACCTATCCTTTGTCTTATGTGGTGAACACCTTGTGCAAAGAGAAATTGCATACAGTAAACCAGTAAACATACAGAGAACAGTGGGGTCTTTTATGCACTTTCTGCAAAAAAAAGGGACTTGTAGAAGCAGGTTCCGCATAGAATAGCGAAATCGTATATAGTAACCCCATATAAAATAGGGGATAGGTTTGATGAGAATGTGACACAATGAAAGGCCACAAGATAAATTATTATGTTTTGTGGGAAAAAAGCTACAGGAATATGTATGTGAGAGGGACTTGGGATATTGTGTTTTGTAGGAAAGAAACTACAGGAATCTTTATGTGAGAGGGACTTGAGATATATTACATTGTACCTAACCTGTCACTAGAGCTTCATGTCAGCAGGATTGTGAGGGAGACAGACCGTCAGAATAGCATTTAGGTACATGGATAAGAAAGTTTTTTCATACATATTCGCTATATCCGGCATTAGCAAGATAGTGTCAAGACCAGAGGACTGAGCCTCAGAGAGAAAATCCTAATTTGGCCCTCTTCTCTGTTCCTTCTTTTGGAAAAGTAAAAACTGGAGGGGAGGATTTCCAGCCCCCACACCCACCCCTTTTAGTCACCTTCTGCAACACGCAGGGAATATATGGGAAGCGTTCTTTCTCCTCTATCCCCAAGGATAAGAAAGTATTTAGCAAATTATTTAATGCAAAAATTAGGCTAAATAGGATAAGTTTCTTAAGGTTGGTCATCTTACATAAAGAAGCATAAGGAAATGATAGAGGAGGTCTAGATGGGGGCATCAAAGATGGTACTGTACTTGAATTTTGAGAGCTGAGTTATGTTGAGAGGATGGAGGCTGTTAATTTGTTCACCATGGAAGAGAGAAGTGTAAGAAGTGATTTAATTACAACATTTTGGTTTCTCAACCAGTTTGATGATGATGACAGTGGAGAGTTCTTTAAAAGATGTAAAGATAGAGCAGATAAAGGCCCTAACAAGAGTCTTAGTAAGAAATATGCTAGAAAAAATGTAAAGAAGTACTTTTATGGTATCATAATGGTGGATGAATGGAATAAGCTCAATGATGAAATTGTAAAGGCTGTTAAAAGTTTACAGAAAAGTGTGACAGCAAAGAAAATTTAAAAGATGGGTGTCCATTAACTTTTAAACTTCTTCCCTGTATAATACAAACAAGTAATTACAGATAGTTAGTTACCTACACACAGTTTGGTCACCACACATAAAGAAGCACAAAGAGATGACAGAGAAGGTCCAGAGGAGGGCAACAAAGATGTATTCAGAACTGAGTGTGCAGAGTTACAGGGATAGGCTAGAGGCTTTAGTTTATCCTCCTTGGAAGAAAGAAGTGTAAGGGGTGACCTGATCACAACATTCAAGTTTTTAAAATAGATCAATGATGTGGACAGTAAACAGTATTTTGAGAACTGTGGGGATAGAGCAACCAGAGGAAATTACACAAAATTAAGCTGGAAACTTATTAAAAATGATGTAAGAAAGTATTTTATAGTACAGTATAAGAGTGGTGGATGAATGAAATAAGATGAGTGAAGCCATGGTAAATGAAGACAGCTTACATAGATGTAAGAAGTTCTGTTGCAGTAGAGAACGTTCAAGAAACGAGGCCCCATGATTTTAAAACTCCTTCCTTTTACTGTGCAAATAGGGAACAAATGGATGATTTCACAAAAGACATCATCCCACATTAGAAGAATAGTTAAGGAGACAAACTGTCAGCTGGCAAATATCAGAATAACTGTGTATGGGTAAAGGAATATTTGGTAAGCTATTCATAGTCAACTTAAAGCTAATACTAGAATATGCCTCTTAGGTTTTGTCATCTCACCAAAAGAGTAACAAAGAGCAAATACAGAAGGTCCAGAGGAGGGCAGTAAAGATAGTACCAGGATTAAGAAAACTGTAAGTTACAGGGAAAGGCTTGGAATTTCCCCATCTTGGAAGATAAAAGAGTAAGGGTGGTCTCACACAACCTCTCAAATTATCAAAATATTGATAATAATACAGATCAATCTTTCAAAGGATGCAGGGATAGAGTGTCCAGAGGATATAACATGAAATTAAGTAGGAAACTTGTTTGAAAAGATGGTGGATGAATGGAAATGATTCATGCACTTTTTTTTTTTTAAGGCTCCAGTCAGGGACAAAAGTCTGCATCAAGGCTAAGCCTTAATTGAAATATAGAGAGAATTATGAAACAGAAAAAGAGAAGACAAGGGAAAGTATTTATGAATTTCTGAGAAAGTGAAAGTTATGCGATAGTAGAGATTTTTCAAGAGATGGGGCCCCACAAGCATTAAGATTCCTCCCTTTGCATTACAAATAGGGTATTAGAAATAGTTAATTACAGGAGACGAGGCCCCACAAGTATAAAGCCTACTCCAAGTGTAGTCCATATAAGTAATTACACAGCTAATGAAGCTTAGTTTGTAAAAGTAAGGAGGGGGAGGGGGGAGAATGTGAAGGGGCTCTAATTCATATATGCAATGAATATCAGGTTTGGGTGTACCAAATCTTTGGAGATTAACAGGGCTTAGGAGAGTAAGTTTCCCAAAATCAAATCAAATACCCAGGAATGTTTCCAACTTCAGTGAATCAGTTTCTTTTATTTTTTGTGCTTATCATATGGAGATGCAATTTTTAAGAGAATGAATGGGTAACACTGGGAAACTAAGCATGTATAGCAAATTATTACTGTATATAACTATAGCTGTGCCTTAACAGAAAGAGGCAAAGTTTTCGTGTAGCCAAAAGGCAACTTAAAGATGTAGATTTTCATACACATTTAGGCCATTCTGGGGATCACTTTAAGAACTTAGTGCTGCCTGAGCCAAGAAAAATATAAGAGTTCTTAAGGGAAGGCAGAGAAATGAATAAAGCTAAGACAAGCTTATCAAACACTAATAAAGCCAAGTGCAGCACTAAAGATTTTGTTTAGAAATGAACTTCAGTTAAGTAGGGATTCAGGTTAGGTAATGTACCAAAACCATTTAATCATAACAAGGAATAGACAAGATGAGATAGGAACAACTGGAAAATATATATTTGATATTATGAGAAATGATTAAAATGGAAGACCATAAATTACCACATCTAGTGAAGGAGTTAAAGAAACTGAGGAGTCAATTGAAGGATCTTGAAGGGTGTCATGAGATGAAAGAGGTACTTAGGTATCTGAGAAATGATCATTGGATATGAAAAAAAAAAATAGTTTAGTGGTTATTCAGGAGGTACATAATCAGAGGAAAGAAGGTAAATTCATTCAAAAGTAAATCAAAGTCTAATGGGCCTTTTCTAGATGTCCCAGAGGTTGTTCAGTTAGAAGGCATCAAATCACATACAGAATCTGTTGACTGAAGGAGCAACCTCAGCAGGTGCTCAGTCATTGGAAAGGAGTAAGCACATATAAAATACATGACAATAGTGGGCAGGGAGGTACAGAAGGATCAGTTTTGGCAGCTGATCAACAGATACAGAGAATGAAGATTGATTTATATGAACATTTACTGGGGGTCATACAGACAGAGGTACACAAAAAATAAAGAGGAGCTGTAGAAAGATTCACTGTTAGAGATGATTTGTGGTTGACACCTCCCAAAGACTTCACCAGGTTTAGATCTATTTGGCAAAGTTGATGAAAAGTTTAGAAAAGTGTAGAGTATACAGGACCACTGATTGTTTGCTAAAAGAGAGGTTTTAGAAAGAGTCAGAGAGAAACACGGATTGACAGTCTAAAACTGAAGGATTTGGCACCAAAAGTAGAAAGACTGATAAAGCAGGTCAACAGACATTAATCACTGATCATTTTTGGTTGGAAACAGCATTTACTGGATAAAAAAGAATTTGAAAAGAAAGAAGAAATGTTATGAAAAGATGATAAGAGGCTACATAATTGCAAATTCAATTTGGTGATAAAGAAAGAAGAATCCGTGATTATAATCAAGACATACTGGGCAACCAGTTATGGTTATGTTTATAGTTAGAGTCATCCTGCTAAGAGATACTTAGGCAAACTAAGAAATTTAAAGGGAATGTGGTATTCAGTTGGGAATCCATCAGATATGATAAAGGAAGAGAGGGAGAAAAGCAAAGAGTACAGAAGACTAAACACTGTAGATGCCAAATGAAGCAAGAGGATGTAGCAACACTACCAGCAATGCAGTAAGGGGAGAAATGTTAGGAGATGGTAATATCAGACGAAAAGTAATGTATTCATATATTGATAGATTTATAGGTCATGGTAAAGAGCTGGAATTCAAGGATTGTATGAGGGAAAGTGCCCCCTGTGATTGCTGGAGTTGTGGGAACAAAACTCGCTTTTGAGATAAGATCTAATCTGTTCAGCTCAAAGGGAAGGAAGAAAAGAGAAGGCAAAGGAATAGAAGGATGTTCCATTTTGATAAAAGATATTCTTAACTTTCCAATAGCTGTGGAAGATAGCCCATTCAGACAATACCAAATGTGAAGCGAAACTGTAAGGAAGTGCACAGTGGTGTTATATTATATAATCCTACAAAAATTGCTGCAGTTCAAACAAGTACAAATTATAAGTCTAGAAACAGTCAGATGGTACATGAAACTACAAAACACTTGCTTCTCAGGGATAGTAAAGCACTGATGTTGGAGAATCTATGAATGGTCAAATTGGGGGACTTGGATTATCTTGGTGGTGGGTAGTCTTGGAGATACCAGTTTTTACCAACAAACCCACAACACTGAAATATACTTATGTCAAGAAAATAAGTATGATATTAAAACTAATAGATCTGAGTAA
>JAUUDW010402334.1:0-12848 GCA_032361385.1 Panulirus guttatus | reverse complement strand
AAGCCAAGTATTGGTGAGAGCGTGTTCCTCCACCATCTCCACCCTCCAACAAGTGGATGATCCCCCACCACAATCATCCTTCAACAGGCGGATGTTCTTCCTCCAACAGGCGGTTGATCCTCCACTACATTCACCCTCCAACAAACGGGTGATCCTCCACCACTTCCGTCCTGCACTAGGTTCACGCCCTAAGTAGTGGGTATTCCTCCACCACTCTCACCCTCCAACAACCGAGTGTTCCTCCAACACCCTTATCTCCCAACACACAAGGTATTACAAAATATTCAAATATTCTCTTCAAAACAATTCAGATATTACACTGCTGACAATCACCTTTTGTAATTACAGGGTTAACAAAGCCTGTCTTAGTAAAGGATGGAAAGCTCCATCTCATCTCGTACACGACAAAGAAAAATAACAGCAACAAAAAAAGATACACATCAATGAAAGAAAAGTAATTCATGTACGAAAAAAAGAACTATGTTGAGAATGTGATAAAATGTAATCTTTTCAAGACCGAGAATATATCGAACAGTCACTATAGACAGATGAAACTCTTGTTGAAATAATGAATTCTGTCTAATTCTGTTCCTCCACAATAATTAGATCTTACTAACCAAGGAATGACTGACGGCGTAATGTGAAGTGTCATGGTGATTCGTCTGGTGCAAGGGGGGTTGGGGGCTCTGTGGTGGTCAGAGGCTGCTGGTGAGGACGACAGTAAAGATGATGATGATGATGATGATGATGAGGAGGAGGAGGAGGATTATGATGATGAAAATGAATGAGATAAAAAAATGAAACAAGTGAAGAGGCTTGTCAAGAATACGAAGAACATGAAGATTTTCGAAGATGCAGATTGACAAAAAATATGAATCGATAATGATGATGATGATGAAAACGAAAATGAAAATACAAAAGAAAACAAGGGACAAGGAAAAAAAAAAGAAAAACCAGAAGAACAGAGAAGGAAGAAAGTGGAGAGGAAGGAAGCACAAGGAACGGGAGACCTTTCCCTTAAGATAGGTCCCAGCTGAGAACCTGTTACACTGATCACATGACACATGACACCTTCCTGTTGCACTGACCACGCAAATCCAGGACCACAAACTCCACTGACCCACTGACAATAGAGGAGGGCATGTTTACAGACGACCGCCAAGAGATGAGTGGGATTCTAACAAGGCAGCATGAATTGGTTATTCATTGAGCCAAATCACCACATGAAAGATACGTAAATGACCCAAATGACTTTTTCCTAAACAATAATAATACTCAAAGTGCACACAAAGCAGATATCACTAACTGAACACAAGATATCGGGAGGGCTATTGAGAGCACGCCCGTGCACTCAGCCCCAGGCCCGGACTCTTGGAACTCAGTTTTCATGAGGAAAAAAGTGCAAATTCTGGCATAATTCCCAAGAGTCTGAAACTGACTCACATGGTCCCACTCCACAATGGTTGAAGTAAAGCAGCCCCTACAAACTATCGACCGAAAGCATTAACATCGCACATCATCAAAATCTTCGGAAAGGTCTTAAGAGGCAAACAGACTGAATTCATGGAAGCGAACAATCTACATAACCCAGGACAACATGGTTTTAGAGCTAGAAAATCTTGCCTCTCTTAGTTGCCTGACCACATTAGCAGCAATGTTAAAGCTCTGAAGAACAAAGAAAATACTTAAGTGACTCACACAGATTTTACAAAAGTCTTTGACAAATGTGACCATGGGTGTCATAGCACATAAAATGCAGATGTTAATATCAGAAAAAATTGGGAGATGAATTTACAACTTTTTAACTAACACATCACAACAAGTAGTTGTAAAACATACCATATCCAGCGACTCCAAGGTAAAAAGCTTATTCTCCCAAGGAACTGTACTTGCACCCCTCCTTTTCCTTAATCTTATATCTGAGCAGACACATGCCAGTTTCATATCATCCTTTGCAGATGATACATGAATAAAAATGAAAATCACATTGATAAAGGATGCTGAGGGCTACAGTGGGATATAAACGAAGTCTTTAACTGGGCAACCGAAAACACCATGCTTTTCAATGGCGATAAGTTTCAACTCGTCCGTATGGGGAAAATGAAGAAATAAAAAACAATGCAGAAAACCGAACAGATACAGACGCTATCATTAACCAGTTGAATGATGCGAAAGACGTCGGTGTAATAATGTCTAACGACCTAACCTTCAGCAAACATCACAAAACAATAGTTGCCTCATGCAGAAGGATGGTAAGATGGATCCTGCGGACCTTCAAGACAAGGGAAGTAAAACCAATGATGATGTCATTCATGGCGCCCATTCTTTCACGAATTAGAGTGTTCAGAGATCTTTCACAGCCCATATTAATGTGGTACAGGAACCGAATTACTAGAAACGGCGCTCCCTGGAGCGCAGACGGGAGGTTTATCATCGTCCACTCCTGAAAAATCCTAGGAAATACGGTTCCCAAGATAAATTCGGAAATAACATCCAACTGGCACGCCAGGCATGGAAAGGTTTGTAAAATACTATCTCTGAAATCCAAAGGCGCGATATGCACAACAAGAGAGAACACCTTAAGCATCCAAGGCCCAAGACTCTTCAACACCTTGCCATCATCTACCATCAGAAACAGCATGGGATGCATGGTAGAGGAGTTCAAGAGTGCACTGGATAAGAACCTTCAAAATGTGCCTGACCAGCTAGGCTGTGGGGGCTATGTGGGCCTGTGTGTTGCCGCTTCCAACAGCTTGGTCAACCAACGACCCCCTCCACCAGCATGGACCCAGCCAAGGCCGTTGGGGTAGAAGACCCCCTATGACTGTACCAGGTATTCACATTACACAAGGCTTACATTCCTGTTACAATGGTCATAAGTCAAATGACACCTTCCTGTTACACTGATCACATGACACATGGCTTACCTTCCTGTTACATCGATCACATGAGACATGACACGCTCCTGCTGACACTAATAACATGATTTACCTTCCTGTTATACTGACAGAACCTGTGACACATGACTTAGGCTCGTGTTACACTGGTCACATGAATCATACCTTATATTCCAGTTACACTGACATCATAACGTGACATATGGCGTGGCTTACCGATATACTGATGGTAAGATGATGAACTACATCATCTCCATACAGTATGATAAATGATACATAAAAACAACAAGAAGCAGAACAACAGAATACTTCTCATATCTTCCCGATAACATGAATCCTATCATACCAATAACATGACACACGTACGCATAAGGTCTTCCCGATACCGAGATAGAATTGTGCATTTCCATCCGATGCAGCGAGAGAGTAGTCACAGAAGGCTTACTGATACCATACGGTAATAGTGACACTTGTCCCGAAGAAATGCGATGACAGAATAATGACGCATGGTTTCCCCGATATAGTGAGAGAATGAGGCACACACCTTCCCGATATCCACAGAGAATAAGACAAAGATCTTCCAGATACGATTACTCGACCAACACACAAGTTCCCAATAAAATGACAGAGTGACAGCGAGGTTTCCCAAGACTGTGGGAATATGAGATTTAGTTTCCCGAGGAAGTAATAATGAGGCAAAGTCTCCCGATACAATGAAATACGGCTTCCTGACGCAATGAATCGAGGACAAATGGCGTCCGATACGTTGATACAATAAGACATGATTTGCCGATACAGTGACAATGATAAATGACTTTCCGATACAGTCTGTGATAAAATAATTTTCCGATACAAAGTGATACATGAACTTCCGATACAATGATAATGATACATGACCTTCCGATTAATGACAGTGACACATGACAGAGTAATGACAAAGGGCTTTCGATACAATAACAGTATGACAGTCTCACGGCATCAGAGCATTATGAATGACCTTGTCATAAAGGGAATGTCATGAAGGTCAGTTTATGAAATTCGCACTCAAGAAAGGTCAGGATCCACCATCAATGCACTCTAATAAGGTCACGACCCACGATTAACACACTCCGGGAAGGTCAAAACCCATTATAAACACACTCAAGAAAAGTTACGACACACCATCAACGCAACCAAGAAGGGTCAAGATGCACTGTCACCACACACAAGAAAGGTCAAGACGTAGAATCCTGTAACCTCTAGAAAGGTTACCATGCTCAAGAAAGGACAGGCAGCACTACCAAAACACGCAGGAAAGGCCTCAACAAGCCACCACCACGGTCAGAAAAGGTCAAGACAAATGGAAGGTCGCGACGAAGTACACAGAGACTCACAATGCACCAATAACACTCGAGAAAGGTCACTTTAAATGTCACACTTAAGAAAGGTCAGAGCAAATAACTCTCACACTTAAAAAACTACTAATGGCTCTCACAGTCAAGGAAATTTAATGCACAGAACACAGCCGAGAGCGGTCTCCAAGCACCATCATCACACATGTGGTCTCCAAGCACCATTACCACACATGTGGTCTCCAAGCACCATCATTATGCATATGGTCTCCAAACACAATCATCACACATATGGTCTCCAAGCACCATCATCACACATTTGGTCTCCAAGCATCATCATCGCACAAGTGGTCTCCATGTAACATAATTACACATATGGTCTCAAGCCCCATCATCACACATATGGTCTCCAAGCACCATCATCACACATTGGTCTCCAAGCACCATCATCACGCATGTTTTCTCCAAGCACCATCATCACATATGTGGTCTCCAAGCACCATCATCACACATATGGTCTCTAAGCACCATTATCACACATGTGGTCTTCAAGCATCATCACAAATTTAGTCTCCAAGCACCATCATCACACATGTGGTCTCCAAGGTACATCATCTCACATACGGTCTCCAAGCACCATCATCACACATATGGTCTCCAAGGACCATCACCACGCATTTGGTCTCCAAGCATCATCATCACACATGAGATATCTAAGAAGCATCATTACACATATGGTCTCAAGCACCATCATCACACATATGGTCTCCAAGCACCATCATCACACATGTGGTCTCCAAGCATCAACATCACACATATGGTCTCCAAGCACCATAATCACACATGTGGTATCCTAGCACCATCATCATACACATGGTCTCCAAGCACCATCATCTCACATACGGTCTCCAAACACTACTATCACACATATGGTCTCCAAGGACCATCATCACACATTTGGTCTCCAAGCATCATCATCACACATGAGATCTCCAAGTAACATCATTACACATATGGTCTCAAGCACCATCATCACACATATGGTCTCCAAACACCATCATCACACATGTGGTCTCCAAGCATCATCATCACACATATGGTCTCCAAGCACCATAATCACACATGTGGTATCCTAGCACTATCATCATACACATGGTTTCCAAGCACCATCATCACACATATGGCTTACAAGCACCATCATCAGATATATGGTCTCCAAGCACCATCATCACATATTTAGTCTCCAAGTAACATCATCACACATGTGGTCTCCAAGTAACATCATCACACATATGGTCTCCAAGCACTATCATCACACATATGGTCTCCAAGCACCATCATCACACACTTCGTCTCCAAGCAGCATCATGATACATATGGTCTCCAAGCACCATCATCACACATGTGGTCTCCAAGTACCATCATCACACATGTGATCTCCAAGCACCATCCTAACACATGTGGGCTTCAAGCACCATCATCACACATATGGTCTCCAAGCATCATCATCACACATATGGTCTTCAAGCACCGTCATAATACATATGGCCTCCAAGCATCATCATCACACATGTGGTCTCCAAGTTACATCATCACACATATAGTCTCCAAGCACCATCATCACACATGTGGTTTCCAAGTAACATCATCACACATATGGTCTCTAAGCACCATCATCATACAAGTGGTCTCCAAGTAACATCATCACACATGTGGTCTGCAAGTAACATCATCACACATATGGTGTCCAAGCACCATCATCACACATATGGTTTACAAGTACCATCGTCACACATATGGTCTCCAAACACCATCATCACAAATATGGTCTCCAATCGCCATCATCACATATATGGTCTCCAAACACCATCATCACACATATGGTCTCCAAGCACCATCATCATACATGTGGGTCCCAAGCACCCATCACACATATGGTCTCCAAGTACCATCATGATACATATGGTCTCCAAGCACCATCATCTCACATGTGGTCTCCAAGTACCATCATCACACATGTGGTCTCTAAGTACTATCATCACATTTGTGGACTTCGAGCACCATCATCACACATATGGTCTCCAAGTACATTCATCACATACAAGGTCTCCAAGCACCATCATCACACATGTTGTCTCCAAGTAACATCATCACACATATGGTCTCCAAGTACCATCATTACACATATGGTCTCCAAGTACCATCATTACACATTTGGTCTCCAAACACCATCATCACACATATGGTCTCCAAGCACCATCATCAGACATGTGGGCTCCAAGCACCATCATCACACATATGGTCTCCAAGTACCATCATGATACATATGGTCTCCAAGCACTATCATCACACATGTGGTCTCCAAGTACCTTCATCACACATTTGGTCTCCAAGCACCATCATCATACATGTGGTTTCTAAGTACCATCATCACATTTGTGGACTTCGAGCACCATCATCACACATATGGTCTCCAAGCATCATCATCACACATGTGGTCTCCAAGTACCATCATCACATTTGTGGGCATCTAGCACCATCATCACACATATGGTCTCCAAGTACCTTCATCACACCTATGGTCTCCAAGTACCATCATCACACATATGGTCTCCAAACAGCATCATCACACATATGGTCTCAAAGCGCCATCATCATATATATGGTCTCCAAGCACCATCATCACACACATGGTCTCTAAGCACCATCAAAGCACACCAGGAGTAAACGCACTCCCACGGGAGACGGGAGACCTCAACACACCACCAACACACTCGAGTAAGGTCAGGAGGGACGAAAGTCGCATTCAAGAAGAGTCAGAAAGGACCAATATCCCAATCAAGAAAGGTCAAGACGAGTCTGAAACACAGCTGAGAAAGGTCACAACACAGTCAACCAGTGTTGAAGAAAAGTCACGACGCATCAATACAACCTACCACGAAAGGTCGCGACTCACCCATACCACACTCAAGAAAGGTCACGGCGCATCAACCACACAACCAAGAAAGGTCAGGACGCCCACACTTGTAGAACCAAGAGAAAGCCATAACGCTTCATCAACACACCCAAGGAAGGTCATCACCACGCACCCCTCAAGACATCCTAGAGCTGGAAAGGTCACACACACACACAATACCAGCACTCGACAAAGTCCATGACGCTCCGGCAACAGTCAAGGAAGGCCCCTGAAGTGGATCTCCAGCGCACACGTTTTCATATTCTTTCCACCGGGGTAAATAATTGATTCCCTGAGTCATTGAATTCCAGGCCGGGGGAGGGGGCTGTACCAGCCCGCGCTCGGGGCCTTCCAGCCGGCCATTTCGTAATCGCAGCCCACCTCAGGTCGTCGTCAGACTCCGTCGGTACGTATATCGCTGGTCCGTGTTTACGATCAAGGTATTGGTGGCGCCTCAGGCAGGGCGACTGTTGTATCATGCCTGTATCATATGTTGTGACTGACGTACACACATCACCACGTTGCCTTGAGGAGTTCTAGTTACGTACATATAACTGTGGGGCCTTTGGGAACGGCTGCTGGGTGTATCTGTGGATGTCCTGAAGGCTGGAGTGAGTGTGTGGATGTGAGTGGGTGTCCGTACAGCGCCCCCCACCTCCTCCTCCCCCCAAGGCAGCTCCTTGCCCGCGGGGATACCAGTACAGTTATAGGACGAGCCCGCCATACATGTCTTGCTTCCCGCCCACCATCACGATGTAGCCTACACCAGGATACACGACCCACGACCTGTGTTGGTTACAGGAGGAGGAGGAGGAGAGAGAAAGAGAGAGAACTGATAGCGTTAAGTTCTGTCAATCACCCCCACCACACTTCCTTCACCTCACCACACTCCCTTCACCCCGCCACAATCTCTTCACCCCGCCACACTCCCTTCACCTCGCCCACACAGAGATATCGCCTCGACAGTTACCGCATCGGCCTGTCGAACGCTAGACAAATCAATAAGTGAGCAAACTTTGGAGAAAACATTTTGTGTAAATTTCTTTTGGTGTGTCTCCGACATGTACGCAATAAATCACACTGTGACTTACATGTGTGCAATAGATAACATTGTGACTTACATGTGTGCAATAGATTACACTGTTACTTACATGTGTGCAATAGATTACACTGTGACTTACATGTGCGCAACAGATTACACTGTAATCTACATGTATTCAAAAGAGTACAGTGTGACATATATTGACTTAAATGTGAGCAATAGATTACACTATGACCTACATATGCGCAACAGATCACACTGTGACTTATATGTGTGCAGCAGATTATGCTGTGATTTACATATGTGCAATACATACACTGTGACTTATTGTGAGGAATACATAAACTATGACTTACATGTGTGCAACTGATTACACTGTGACTTAAATGTACGCAAATGATTACACCATCTATTACATGTGCACAACATATTACACCAACATACATGTCTGCAGTATCTTACACTGTGACTAACCAGTGTACACTAGATTACACTGTGACTTACATGTTTGCAACAGATTACATTACGACTTACGTGTGTGCAATAGATTGCACTGTGACGTACTTGTGTGCAATAGATTGCAATGTGACTTACATATGTGCAATAGATTACACTGTGCAATAGATGGCGCTATGAATTTTAATGCCCTGAGATGAGAATGACACCTTCTAAACCTGGTTAAAACGAAAAAGTTTTCTCTTCATCAACTCATTAAGGTTAGACAGCACGTAACCCTCCAAAACAGCAAATGTAGAGCGAGTCTCGTTCATTCTTTGCCAGTTTCATACATGGTCTCTAAACACAGAGCCCGTAACCTTTGAGATCCAAGGCATAATCGAAGTCCTCATTTGCACTGCGTATGATGTTTCTAAAGTCATTTTTTCCCCTCTCTCTCTCTCTCTCTCTTACTTTCTTATGTAAAGACTCTTTAAAATGTGCGTCCTTTTTACGTTTAACAGTTCCGGTTAAATAATGATGATAAAGAAGACCTCACGGTTTACGTTCGCCCTGGCTATTCATTACGGAGTTTTAACTAGACAAGAACTGCGGTGTTTTGATATACATTCACACCAAATTTACTCATAAAGAAAGCTCTTGTTTTAAAGCTGAAAGTATAGTTATATGTCTGTTCATGACTGTGTTCGTGTTTTTCGTGTTTATCCATCTGTATTTTAGGGGGAGTGAGTTTTACTCTTGTGGGTCCTCCATCTCTTGTGTGTGATTACTATTTGTGATTTCTATTTGTGTTTTACTAGGAAAGAGTTTTACACTTGTGTTGCCTGTCTCCTTTACCCTGTATATGTATTCCACGCACACACACACACCTAACATATGTCATTCTAATGACCAGCCCCTAGGGGGATATGGACAGCTGGGTGGATTGTGGACCTACTGCCGCGACCAGAATTCGAACCTTTGTGGGTTTTATCTCAGGAGGCCCAATGCACTGCCCGTGCACTGGTGATGGCCAGTAACGCTAACTGCAACACCATGGAGATCCGTGTGTGTGTGTGTGTGTGTGTGTGTGTGTGTGTGTGTGTGTGTATCAATAAATAAGTAAATGAATAGATAGATAGGTAACTATTAAATTTCGGTTGCCATTCGCCTGAAAATACACTACTGAGATTTTACAGACGCGGGAGGTCACTATTTACTAGTTAAGTACCCATGAAAAACTTACGATCGAGGTAGGACTGGAACTTATATACTGTGGATAAGTACATGAGAGATGTACATCCACACAGCCACAGTGGTAGATATACAGGAAGTTTTACAGAGAAAATACTGTGGTTAATACATTATGCATTTCGTGATGATCAGTTTAACAGTTGGTGATGAATAGTTACACGCAGAGTGACAGTTTGTGTGTGTGTGTGTGTGTGTGTGTGTGTGTAAAAAATTAGTTATTTTTTATACCAATTTGAACTGTATGGGACTGGAATTCTGCATCCGCCCCCCATCTGTGTGTGTGTGTGTGTGTGTGTGTGTGTGTGTGTTCATATATCTGCATATATTTGCGTATGTATGTTTGTTTATTTGGGTATGCGTACACGAGATTTTGTGTATACAGGCCTCCTTGTTTGAATTAGCTCGCGATCATGTGTGTATATGTATGTTTGATTACGTCTGTGTTTTTTTGTGCTTATTCATTCGCGTGTTTCCGGGTTAAAGGCTCGCATGTATAATGGACTTTGTATGCGTAAGCCATCTGTTCGAAGGTGTGTGTGTGTGTGTATGTGTGTGTGTGTGTGTGTGTGGGTGTGTGTGTGTGTGTGTGTGTATGTGTATGTGTGTGTGTGTTTGTGTGTTATATCTCTCATATCTATTCTTAGATATTCATCATAGTCTATTAAAGGCTGGAGGTGCTGTAAGCGTGTGTACGTTCCCAGGAGATCAAACCTCCTCCTCCTTCAGGATGCATGACTACTTAAGCTTCAGGAGCTGCCTGTAATGGGTTATAATGAGCCAAGCTAATGGCAGTATTCTCAGCCGCCGGTAATGACCACAAAGTTGCTAGTCTGATGCACTGAAGTCAGTTTCTCCAACGTCAAGATGTGAAAGCTGCTCTCAAAGTCTCTAAAAAACTAACTGGAAATAACATCAGCTAAAATTAATCTTATTAAAGGGATTTTTTTTAACTCCTTGATGGCTCTAAATATTCCATCATTTCCTTCTTCTTTTTTTTTGTTCGTTTTCTCCTTGTCTCTTTCTCTTACCACCGTATAGCTGACTGAAAGCTATGATGGAACATTCATTTTCAAGTTTATGCTTATTTTCGCTTCATCTTGTTCTTAGTCTCGTATCATACCTACCGAGGAGTATCATTTTTGACGTCTAAGGTTTTCATGTCACTCTTCTACTAAGCAAAAGCTTGCAAAAGATTCTACTGGAGTGTAATGCCAGTGAGACATACCACGGGCCTCCGCCAGCCTTGAGTGAGGCGCAGCGAGGGAGGAGGAGGAGGAGGCCTGGCTGGCTGCCACTAGTGGCGTCGACGCTCAATAGATGGCGCTGGGAGTTCGGCGCGACCCATGCATCGTCCATACTCTCTCTCTCTCTCTCTCTCTCTCAGATTGCCTTACAACTGCGGGGGGAAGATTTTTCGTTGAGGCTCGGTAAATGTTGGTGTGTTGACCACCTCAAACGGACGGTTGGCCAAGGTCTGATCGAGTCATGTTACACGACGACACACGAGCGAGGTCAGCGGATCGAATCCCCTCCCAACCCCACTCAACCCCACCCCACCAGACAGTGACGTCAGGGATGCAGGTCATGGGTGCTCGTCACACCTCGGTCTCCAAATACCCGGTCACTATTAAATCATGTCAACAGTCTCGCACAGTTGTCACTTGGAAGAAATTAAATGATGGACTTTACGTGAATACAAACAAGATCCATCCGAAACAAAATAGCTGAATTGCATTGTTTGGTAAACAGTGAACACGTTGATGTCATTGGCTTAACAGACACACATCTGAACACGAAAAACAACGGATATGATTAGCAATTACTGTCTACCGGATTAAAATTATTTGTAAGGGACAGAGTCAGTCGAGGAGGCGGAACTGCACTGTATGTAAAATCTTACCTAAACCCTATTGAAATTCAGACTACATCATCTGCTGCTGTTGAACACTTGTGTGTTCAGATTAGCACAGAATTTTACTAACTTTACATAAGCGTCATCTATAGACTCCTTAATCATCCAACAGATATTGACACTGTCATGTACGAGAGATTACAACGAGCAACACAAGGTAAAGACTCGATCATTCTTGGGGACTTTAATATTCCAGAAATCAACTGGCAAATTATCTCAGGTGTAGAAAGTGAATCTGATAGACTTATCAACTTCGTCGAACACAACTTTCTCTACTAAACCGTCACTGAGCCGACGAGGGAAAGTAACATACTTGATTTAGTTCTTGCATCCCAGGAGATCTTAGTAACTAACACCTGTGTTAGAGAGCATCTATGCACTTGTGGTCATAACATAAATAACGTAAATATCAAAATCAACTCCTATAAAACCAGTATCCTTACCCCTAACTTTTAAAGGGCGGATTTTAATGGGCTGCGCAACCCACTAAAGAGTCTCGCCCTTGTTGGTTCATGTCCAGAGGAATTATGGTCCAGCTTTAAGCGTCAGTTTACGAACCATCAAGTCACAATCATTCCCATGCACAACAGAAATAATAGAAACCAACAGCAAGCCTAAATTCCTCCCATACGGCCAGTGGAGGATCGAAGCCCTCACGTTCTCCATTCTCAGTGATTTAGAGCAAATTATCTCCCACCCTACCCATATACATGACCGATATGACCATTCTCGTAATATTCTGGATTTGTTTTTCACTTCTTGTCGATCTCGCTGTAATTACCCAGTCTCATCCCTATTGGTTCATCTGATCATATTCTCATAAATGTATATATTCTAACGGCATCTCTCCCTCCAACAGCCCCTTCTAAGCGTAACTACTGGCTCCTGAACAAAGCTGACTGGCATAACTTACGTAACTTCTTTTCTGACTTTCCCTGGATAAATACTGTCTCTTATGTGGTGATGCTTCTGTCTCTGCCAAACGCATAACAGAGGTTATTCTTGCGGGAATGGAAGCATT
>JAUUDW010402223.1:0-12849 GCA_032361385.1 Panulirus guttatus | reverse complement strand
GCCCGGCACTGCCTCCCTCCTCACCACCCCCTCCCTCGCCCGGCACTGCCTCCCTCCTTACCAATATATTGATAAAGGCTCTGCAGGAAGTGTGATCAGTTGAAACAAACGTTAGAGATCTAGGAGTCATCATCAAGTGACATTAGAATTCAAAGAGCATGTTGAGATAGTACTGTGAGATAGTACTATCGAGCCGAATAATGAGTGGTATGATAATGAGACCTTTCCCCGCAAGAGACAGAAAACTGTCGAGATAAATGTGCGATGTATACATAAGCAGCAAGATTGAATGATGCTGTGTCGTTTGGTGACCAGCCATGCGACACAGCTGATAGAAACACATTGGAGAGACTTCAGGAGGAATTGACAAGCAGAGTCGAGAGGATGTAACACATGAACTGCCATGAGAGGCTGAATGGAGTCGAACCTGACTGCCTGTAACAGAAGATAACAGTGTTTCATAAGCTTTGCCAGACGCCATATTGAAAGTGTAATGGAGAGTATACCTGGACTGGTCGGTACTTGTTAGCAGGCACACAAATCCCAACCTTCCCTCCCTCCCAGTTTTCCTTGTTTTCATGCATGCTTTCATCCCCGTTTCGTACATTGCTCCCTCTGCTATGTGTCCCCCGGCCCGACCCTACCAGTCCACCGTCCTCTCCCCCTCCCATATCTTGTTCCTCCCCCCACCCCCCACGTTATGCCGCCACTGACGGCTGAGGCTGGCCTGGGTGTGCCAGTGGCCCAGGTAAGAGTAAATCCCTCACAGTGGGAGCTTGGGACGGGACGGGGCTGGGACATCAGCCTCTTAGTTCTTTTTCTTCCTCACTCTGCAGACGGAAGCGAAGACGTATGAGGAGTGTCCAGACCCACGCAGCCGCAAACACCTTTCCCAGTTTACCACGAAAATCATACGTGTTGCTTTTGACTTCATCCGTTACCAATGAGGTCCAGTGATTTTACAAGGTTGACTAGGAACCGAGTGAAATGTAATAAAGAACTGTAACAACGTAAGAATTATAGAATTATCTTGAACAGACAAGCCATTACATAAAACAGATTCAATGAGTTACACTTAGTGGCGATAGTCAGCCGTTATGATAACCAGGTCTTGGGGTAGTTCTCCACACTCTAAACCAAGGAATAGATTTCTTGGTGCAAATATATATATTTCCAGTAAGTGTAGTGTCTTCAGGTGCTCTCATTTCTCAAGATTGAGATAGTGTGTACTTGACTGACCTTCCTCTGCTGTACTTGATCATAATGACTGGAATGTTATGTGTGTCTGTAGTATGACAGGCTATGATGGTATTCACCCGTTGATTTCATTGTAGAATATTTGTAGTGTTACTCATGTATACTTTGCTGATGTGTTACCGGTAACAGTTAGATCTGTTGGACCCGTATGTGACTGCCTGGGGGCACACGCCTGCCCTCTGCCGGAACCTCCGTCGTCGTGGTAGTGCACAACACTTCTGCCCCAGCCAGGACTCGGGTCTTGTATACTCCCGCTGCCCGCCCTTAACGTCTCTCCCAAGCACCGGTATTGGCAGAAGGGGTCACCCGAAGCCACAGTTTCTGCCCGTTTTTTGTTGCGATCCAGATTACTCTTTCTTTCCGTGGGGATGGGGGGACCCATGTTCTCTGGCTGGTGAGCCAACTGGCGCCCTCTCTCTCTCTCTCTCTCGTCCTTGAGGAACGTCTCCTGATGGCCTGTTGTTATCGCCACAGGTGTTCAATCACCTGATGTATGTGGCGTCATTGCGGGCAAGTCGTGCTACTCTCGTCACAACAGACAGTCAGGTCGTCCTACGCTTTGCATGTGACAGACTCGGGTCACGTAACACGAGTCGTGTTATGGTCAAGTGTCGAGTCACCTCATGTGTCGACCCCGGGCAGTGAGGGTGGTGGCTGGCGCCTGCTACACCAGCTGCTCTGTAAGAATATTATCGTAGAGCGACGATATATGTCGGTGTGGTGCCCAGAGTCCAACTAAGGTGGGAGGAAGAGGCGCGAGAGAGCGTGGGATGAGGGTAACCTGTTGATGACAACAGTGGCGGTGCTGGGGCGGCCCAGGTCAGCCATAGGATGCTGCCTCTGAACGTTGGAGACGCGGGAGACCAGTAACGTTACTTTCCCGGGGACGGACTCCCCCAGGGGGTGAACGTTCCTTACTGCGGCATGTCCGTACCAGACCGGCCAAGGACCACTGTATACGCAACACGCATTGCTGGTCCTCCTCCACATACGGGACGCCATGGGGAAGCTACGGGCGCAGTGTGAAGGTGGTGGTTTTGGTCTTGCATTCATCTCAGTAAAACGCTAGAACGTTCCGGGCGTGGGAGACTCTCCACCGACCACAGAAATGTTAAAGTTTTCTCAGAATACATCTCACCGAGTGAGTGGCGATAACCTCAAGAGCGCGTTATGCTAGCGCGTGTCCCAACAGCCCCAACGATCAGCCGCAGGTGGAGATACCGGACGGCGTGGATATTACCATCCTCACCCTCCCTCCCTCCCTCCCACACGTTCATTTTGGAGTCCCGTCTACACGTCGCTGTTCCTCTGATCATTTAAGCTGTTAGAGGCCTGTTTGTGCTCTAGAGATTCCTGTAGGTAACTCAGTGGAACTTAACTAAATCCCGGAAGACGTGCTTCCGTGAGTGTGTCTTCGTCACCAGTTGGTTAGCTAGGCTGTTGGAGGCAGCAGCCCACCAACTGGTGTCCTAGGCAGAACGCGGGTATGCGTATGTAACGCAAGCCAACTAACTGGCGTAGCGCTTGGTAGAAAAACCCGTCCAGGAGGCTGGGGGAGAGATGGAGGAGCCTGGCCAGGAAGTTTCCAATATTGTGTAGCAACAGGTTGTCAGGCGGGGGAGTGGCACGACCCTCCCCCCCCCTGGTGCTGGTGACTCCTGCCTCTTCCCCCCCCTCCCGTCACACCCCCCCAAGGGGCTCTCCCCTCGTCTGTTGCATCGTCCGCTCCAGCAAGTAACTTAACCAGCGCACGTTGACCATCAGGCTCCAGTATTTTCCTTCGTCAGCGCCATGATCTGTTGTTCCTGTTTACGCCGTTTTGCATGCAGCATTACTGTTGTTTTCCCGGGAGGTTTAGTGTTTGAAACTTCACGTACAGTAAGCGTTCTTGACACATTCCTTACAAGTGTTAGTACACAGTGTATGTAGTTAGTGGGGCCAACCAACTCGTCAGGATAGATTTGATTCCACGGTACTGGGATGTCCTAGGCGACATATGCATTATGTGCTCACTCTTGTGTGGTGCCAGTTTCGTATGAAAAGGAGATTGATTTCTAGTGGGACTCTCATTGCAAGTGTCGCTTCTAAACAGCACTGCGTATCTTAAAACGCAAGTGACTAAGAGGGAAAGGCACAGTTGCGCACGGCCGATCGGTCAGCCTGATTCGTCAGAGGAGCATAATCAACACATTTGCTGCCACACACAGCTGTGGGGGTACAGGAGCACGACGCTGAGACCATTGGATATGATGGCCTGGCTTTTTGACCTGACCTTGTTGGTCAGGTCAAAGGTCAAGCCAAAGTACCCAAGGGTTCGAGCCGTCGCGCTCAAGGGTTAATAATCGGTATTGTGAGCCCCTCTCCCTCCATTTTTTTTTTCTTTAAGTCACTTTAAGATCTCTGACCAGAGGCTCAGCCTGGGGCCAGCGGCTGCCCCTTCCCTCCGCTTTGCCAGCCTGACCTCCATCTCAGCCGTGGGGAAGGCGACTGCGAGGGACTCCTGCGTCCACTGACAACCCTGGACCAGTGCTGGTTGTGTGTGTGTGTGTGTGTGTGTACTGTACAGGGAGGGAGTTCTACAATCGTGGGCTCCCCTCACTTCAACTTTCTCCTGTGTCAGACAGCTCCTTTAAATTCTGGTAAGGGTCTTAGCACTCACAGTGTCATTAGTCAGTGTATGCCAATCACCCACCACTCGCGCCATACAAGTACTTCTTTACGTTTTTGCTTAGAGGTGTCTTGCTCAGTGTCATGTTGTGTCCTCAGCTTGTTCTGTCTCCGTATCCTCCGAAGAACTGTTCAATGATATCATGAAATTGGTGTTAAAGCTCAAACGTTGTGATCAAGTCACCCATTGATCTTCTCTCCTCTGTGGTAGAAAAATGTAGGGCCTTTAACCCCTTAACTCAGATAATTTATTCGGGTACCATCCGCGTCGCTCTCCTCCTCTTATGTGCGAGTTCTTTGTGCTTCTTTATTCGTGATGAACAGACTTTGCGTTATTTGTCTTTTGACAGTTTGTGTCCTTCAGTATTTTCTTAAAGTCAAACTCAAGCGAGAGGTTAGGTACGTGTCGTCTCTCCATATGAATCTATGTAATGTATGCAATGAAGTTCATATAAGGAATCAACTTTGTAACAACCTCTGTAATATCAACCCACAGGGGTTTCACTAAGACCCTTTGTGACCTGTGTAATCCTCTTACGCTACCGCCCACAGGATGAGCATGGGGTGCACAATAAATTTGCCGGGGTTTCCCGGCACAAATCAATCAGATCAGTTCTCTCTTACACACACACAGTCCCGCAGTTTATGATCATGGTATCGAGGCTTTCCTTCATTGTCTGTCGTCCATATTGCTTTACATTTGTTCTGGGTCATTTTGATCAGGCTGGAATCTAGTCCTTCATATGAGTAATTTACAAAGATCAAGAAGAACATTGGTTCTGGGAACCAGCCTTGCGGGAAGCGACTGGTGACCCCAGCCCATTTCGAGAAGTCTCTTTTTACATGCGTGTATTGTTCGCTTCTGCTGAGGTAATTTTCCCTCCTTCTAAGGAGTGGCCCCCATATTCCTGCCTGCAGATCCATTTTCATTATCAGCCTCCCGTACGGTAAGATGTCAGACGCTTCCTGGCCGTCCGGGAACACAATCCTCCCAGCGTTTTCTTTTGTCTAAAATAAAGCTGACTCTCTGGTAGGAGTCTAAGAGGTTTCCTGTGTCTGACCTCATTTCCCTGAATCCATGTCGTCTGCCGCTCCCGTTGCTGTCTTGTGCAAGGAATCATTCACTTGCTTTCTGATTATATTTTCCCGTGTCATATTGACTGCGCTCATCAGAGAGATTGGTCTGTTGTTCACCACAACTTCCTCGTCTCCTTATTTTTAAAGATGGATGCAGCATCTGCCTTCTTCCCTTCCCTTCCCTTCCTCCATCGACATCCTGAAGATCATTTCAAACAGCAGTTGTCCATTGTATGAGTACAGTTCCCCAGCACCTATGTAGACACCTCGCCAGGATCATGGGCCGTGAGCAGTGTTTGCATATTGTGAATTGTCCATTGTATCCCAAGACCTTCCCAGCCCATGACATTGGTGCTGGGGCCGTCGCGTCATCCAGCGTTAAGACACACGACTTGGCCAATGCTCAAGCGTATCTACATCTCCCATTACGGGTCGTCCCTCGTCAGTCCCTCACCCTGATTGGCTTCCATTTCGCTGACGGTGTTTTAGATTATGTCCTGGACTGTCCGCAGTGTTCGTCTCAAAGTTTCTCTGTTCCTCCATTCTTATCTTGCTGTAAGGTCTGATAAGATGTGTTATCTAATCTGCCCGATAGCAAGGAAGGAAAAATAGGACGCAGGAGGAGAAGGGGTGAGGAGACTGGCCCTCTTAATTGAAGACATCCACGAGTTTCACGAAGATTGGAGTGTAGGCCATCCAGGCAGTATATATTCTAGGATAAATCGCATTGGTCTGTGTTGCTCTCTGTCGTCTGGTCTCATCTCTTAACATTCATACTGTTTCCCAGACACACTGGCGAGGCTTTCCTGCTCTGTAGCCTCTCCTGGTTTCTCTTATATTTCTTTGTCTTCTGATTTCTCGCCTCACGTTCTCCCCTCGGACTGTCACTCCCATGAATGCCCGAGTATTTTCCTCCTTGTTTGCAAGAGTTTCTATCCAGCTGAAGTGCCTCATGGTTACCTAACTGCGTGTTGAATATAATCATTACCGGTCTTCCTTTTATACCTTGACTACACACATCAATTTGTTTTTCATCTTAGAAATTACATTTGCATTGTGAATAGACTTTAGTAATCTTTTCATCAGTATTTCCTCCTCCTCTGCCCTCGCCTCTTGGGTTGGGATGTGGTCGCCTTCCAGCCCAGAACTCAAACATGATTAGCGTCTCTTTACCTCCAGCTTCTCTAATGACCTTAATTGTCGTGTAACTCGCTTGTCGGCTGGTTCCTCTGCTGTTGATTCCTCAAGCTCTGGTTTAAGCTGAAATCCTCGTTTTTTTTTTGTTTGTTTGTTTTTTCGCCATCAAGCGCTGATCTTGTATACTTTGCACTTTAAAGAAAAAAACTTTCCGATAAACCATATACTTTTCTGATTGTTTTGTCTCTGATTGTGTATATTACTGCGTAGCATCACTTGAAACTCTTCAATGTATGTACCTCTATTTCATTGTTCCTGTGGATCAATCACTCAGTATCCTCTTGTTTCTATTCATCAGGCTCAGAGTTCGCTCCATTTCCCCGTCCTCGTATTTTCCAGCCTCTGGTCTGTGTTACAAGCATATCCTTTTGCTGTTTTGCCTCCAGGACATCCACAGAAGACCCTCCTGCCGTCTTCCTCAAACGCTTTTTTTTTTTTTTTTTTTATTTTTTTTTTTTTATTTTTTTTTTTTTTCTTTTTTTTTTTTTGAGTGGTGGATGAATGGAGTAGAGTGATTGAGGACTTGGTAAATGAGAAAGCATACATAAATTTAACTTTTATGATGATAAAGAATGTTGAAGAGATGGTGCTACATGTAAACTTTGCCTTTTGTACAGTACAAATAGGTAATTATGACAGCATGGTTTTAGGAAAAGGATGTCATGCGTAATGAACCTTTTATATCTCTATGAGAGAGTGAGCTCTGTCTTACACGAAATGGAAGGTTAGTTGGATTATTTGTTTGTGGACTCCTAGAAAGCATTTTACTGTACCACATGTTAGGTTTGTTAAGTAGTTGGATCATCAGGCAAGAATTAGGGGAAGACAACTGTGATGGAAAGGCGATTATGATATTGGAAGGGAACATATGACATGCCAGAGGAGCCTCCTCGAAACGGGTGGAGGTCACCAGTAGAGTGCCATGGGATTCTGTTCTAGGACCATTACCCTTCTTGATCTATGTGTATGACTTGCCAGAAGTATGCAGCTGAATATGTCTGTTGATAATGCAAAGGTCTTGAGGAAAGTGAAAGTTGAAGAGGATTGCATCAACTTCCAAAGAAACCTTGATGTACACCAAAGTTGATCTAATACTTAGTTGTGAAGTTCAGCTTGAGTAAGTGTAAAGTAATGAGGATGGGTCATTGAACGAAGGCCTTGACATAATTATTATCTAGCAACAAATAAGCTAAAAGGATCTTGCTTACGAAAGAGACTTTGGAGTTGACGTCATCCCTAACCTGTTGTCAGAGTTCCACCTTAGGAAATTATTCAGGGAGACCAAATGTCTGCTAGCATATATTAGGGTTCATCATTAAAGACATGCATAGCAAGCTGTTCACATCCTACATAAGGCCAAAACTGGAATATACTTTTAAAGTTTGGTTACTAAACCTGAAGAAGCACAAAGAGCTAATGGAGAAGGTCCAAAGGAAAGCAACAAAAATGTGCCTTAATTAAATTTTCAAAATAGATTGATGACATAGAGAACAGGTCTTCAAACCAGGTTGTATAACATGAAATAAAGGAAGAAACTTGTAAAAGAAAGATGTGAAGTGCTTTCTTTTATAAGAGTGGTGGATAAATGGAACAAACTGAATGAAGACATAGTGAATAAGAACAGCTTTTGGGATTTTAAAAGTCGTATGATAATAGAAAATATTCAAAAGATGAGGCCCCTTAAGTGTAATACTCCCTCCCCATACAGTACAGACAGGTTCTTACAGATAGGTAATTATACATACACTCACTAAAGAAGCACAAATATTCAAATTCAGAGAAGGGCAACTACTGGAAGTTGGTACCTGTTTGAGATAGTTGAGCTACAGTGAGAGGCTGAGGGCTGTAGATTTGCCCACCATTGAGGAGAGAAGACATAGAGGTGACCTGATGAATACCTTCAAGATTCTAAATCAGTTTGACAGTGTCAACATTAAAAAAAAATTCTTGAAATACAATGACCAAAGTTCATGAATAGAAGCTAGGCAGGTAGCTTGTTTGAAAGATTGTGAAGTACTATTTTAGTGTAAGAATGGTGAACTGGGCCAAGTAATGAAACTGTAAGTACCAGCATTATTTATATGTTCAAAAAGCTCCTTGCTGGTAAAGAAAGTCCAAGAGATGGAGCCTTGTCAGCATAGAAATCTCTTCCTGTATTGTACAAATAGTTAATTACAAATGGGTAATTACACATTCATGGCCTTTGATAGTATCTATCACAAGAGGTTGAAACAAAACTGGAGCTACAGATAGGCATGAGGTAGGACTCCTTTTGTTGATTGAAAATTACCTGTATGGAAGAGATATAGGATGCATGGATGAGTGACCTGTGGGATCCTTTAGGGTTTAGTCTTGAGAACACCACTATTCTTGGTGCATATAAATGATTTGCTAGGACTGTGGTCATACTTGAATACTGTATGTTTCTGGATAATGTTAGAATTATAAGAGAAGTTAGTAGTCTACAGGAATTTGAAACCTCCAAAAAAGATGTAGACAGGCTCTAGCTGTGGCTATTTACATAGCAGATGAAGATAAGTGAAACTAAACGTTACTTGATAGAAATGGGACAGACACAAAAGCAAGTCTAACTATGCTTGCCATTTTGCAGGAGAGAAATTTCAGGCATAAACTACTAAAAGTGACTTTGGAGTTAACATAGAACTTAACCTATCCCTAGATCATACTAGGACACTTGTTAAGGTGAATTATCTCCCAATTATCAAACTTGCTGTCAAGTACATGGATATTTAGATGTTCTGAAAGGCACTTACAATGTAAATTAAACCCAAGCTAGAGTATGTAGCACCAATTTGGCATTCTAAGTTGAGGGGACAAATGAGAAGGTCCATGGGCAGGGAGATGCAAGCTGTCATTTGATTAACCATATTAGAGAAGAAAAAGAATTGGGATGACCTGATCATGACAAACAAGTTTTTGAACGAATCTGATGAAGTGAAAGTTGAGTAATTTTTGACATGACATAGCATGAATCAAAGTAAGAGTCAAGTGACAAAGTATGTAAAAAAATAATTTAGTTGTAACATTGTTAAGGACACATGAAAGTTGAGAGAGGAAACTGTAAACAAATACAGTATAAGTAAGTTTAAAAGATTGTATGATGCAAAAGAACAAAAAAGTTTTAGTAGGGGGACCTCATGAGTGCAAATCATGGATAAGTAATCGCTCACAGGATATTCAGTCATATGAGATACCCATGAAAGTGCTTCTTTGGAAGAAGTTTGGAACTAAGACAAGAAACACAATGTTGAATTGTCAGTAGAATATTTCAGGATACGGTACTCATATTTATCATTCACTTCAGAAAAAGATTTATGAAATGTTAAAACTGTGTGCAGCATTTTCGTATGTAGTCATGAGCTCCATTTAATGGTGCCAATGCCAGATTATTGTGCAGAAAAGCAAAAAACTATTTCTTTATAGCATCAGTCACTGTTTGACCATAATCACATGCACACTGGATGCTCCATTGCTGTGTTTGTGTGGAAGAACAAAGTAGTTATTTATGTTGCCATAAGTTGTGCAGTCAGTTAACTGTTATCACAGAGATTATATATGCACTGTTACTGGTACATAATATCATTTAATTTTCTCATTTGCAACAACTGGGAGACTCTGGCAACAGCAGTTTTAAAATATATAATAACCATATACAGTAATTCTTCTATTTGACAGACCCTGATATAATGGATTTCGGATATAACGGAATAGGCAAATAATAATACATTAATTAATAATGATTGAAAAGATGAAAAGAAATAAAAAATCTCAAACGCCGCCCCATGCAAATTTCATATCGCATTTGTTTTTGGTAGCATGTAGTATACTCGCTTTGTTTCAGTCTCCGTCTGCCTCAAGCTATCGTGCAGTCAGGTTGTATATGTGAGAACTGTGACTTTATTTATTAAATGATTTTGCAGTCCTTACTGTTCAAAATAGCTTCAGGTAAAAGAGGAGTTAAAAGAAAGTGTGTGAATTGTATATTGTCTTACTTCATATTGTATATTGTATCAAAAATTTGTTATATTCAGTTTAACGGACTTTTGGCATTAATGGACACCTCCTCCTCTCTATTAGTCCGTTAAATCAAGGGATTACTGTAATTTACTTATTAGTGAAATTTTTTTTCTTTTTTTACTTCAAGAGTTTTTTAATCAGTTTGTAAATACATGTTTCTTTTATCCAAATGCCATTTATTTTTTTAATGACATAAGCATTTTTGTAGTAATGTCCAACACACTTTTCTGTCCTATCTGTCTCTCTATCTATCTATCTATCTATCTATCTGTCTGTCTGTCTGTCTATCTAGGTCTATATCTCTGATGCCTGTTCCCACCTGGAACTCCCTCAAGGGAGTGGCCACAGCAATAATATCTCTATAACATTTGAATTCCAGTACTGCTTCTTAGCCTTCAGTGCCTCATCCTTAACAGGCCACTGGCAGAGGCAAGTCTAGCTCATTGTTTGCAGATGCTCTTAACTACTGACTACTACTACCTAATGCTCCTGCTTAATGTTCTTACCTACTACATCTACCTCATGTTTCTAAATGCTCTTTTCATGTTGTATTAATTTCCAGAGATCCTGCAAACTGAGCTTGAGGTTTGAGTAATAACTACATCTGCTCAGATTCTTTACATGGTAGGATGGTAATTTGTATGCTGGACATTCATTTAAAACTAAACAGGTTATGCCTTTGAATTCTATAATGGTGAGGTCATAGATAATATATCAGTTCATGACATTGTTTTGGTTTATTGCAAGCTCATTCAGTGTAGCGGTCACTGTAGTAAGTACAGTCAGATGAACCCAAGTCCCTTACATAAAAGGCATGAGTCTGTTAGATTTCATTTTTGCACAGGTTTGAGTACTTTGACTTTTTGAACTAACTTTAAAATGGGCTCTTTATCATAAGTTGAAATAAGTTGTTTTCATTCTTAGTGAATGCCTTAATTCTGGTTTAGGCTACATATCAAGTCAAAGCTAAGTAATTCAGCTAAAGTAGTGATTGAAATTGCAGCACTCCCTTCAGTGTAGAATCTACCTCATGTTCACAAAATAGGATAGCACCTAGAGCACTGTGCTGAACTTTCTGCCTCCCACAAATTGGAGAGAGATGGATGCTCATATTATCAGTTTTAGGCCCTAGGCACTTTAAAAAAAAAAAGCCAACACACTTGGCACTTCTCATGAAAATGTATACAAAAAAATTGCCAACACATCTTCAGTCTGTGATATACTCACTGACATTTTGTGTACAGTTCATTATAATACTAGTACATTGAGCAAAGTGAACAATGTGTTATAGTGACATTATACTGTGGATATTGAACATGTTATATGCATACACATAGATTTAGGAGTGAAGTAAATGAATAAAAGTATAAATTGTAGATGATGAAAAATGTATGTTTAGTTGATTTTTGTGACATAATTATTTATTATGGAGTTGGATAATTGTTGCACTCTTAAGAAGAAAGATCTGTTTAAAATTTTTGAGATGTTTTAATTCTTCATTTACCATTCTGCTTTGTTTCCACTCAAATGAAAATGTTTCATACATACTGTATTAATTTTGCTAATGTATTATATCTCCTTTTTTTTTTCCTCTGCTGGAAACAAGTTATCAGTAAAACCTTAAAAACATCGCTAAAGTAACCATCAAACTAACAACTATAAATTCCACCCAGATTTGTCTACCTCATAAGCACCCTGCTTCAGTCGACTGTTGATCCATCATTCTATTATGTGTTCAGTCTCTAGTGAGTCTGTGTTGCCACTGGTTTTAGTGGCAAATGAATGTCCCTGAAGTATAATGGGGTTTACATTGATGACTTCATGCGTTTCTCAACAAGCAATGAAAATATCATAAACCAGTCTTTTTTTTTTCCAACATGGTAAGTTACCCAAAGTCTGCACACCAATTGGAATATTTGTATGGCATATGGCTATTATGCAAGGATCACAAAGGGTTTGACTATTAACTTTTGTTTTATACAGAATGGCAAAAGGTGAGAGTGAGTTAGGAATGGGAGGTGTTTAGGAAGTACAGACATGTGTGAGAAAAGTATGTGGCAACCATAGAGTGGGAGGTGGGCTTGTGAGAAAGGATAGTAAGTTTACTCGAGTGTGCGTGAAAAAGATAGGCAACAGGAGTCCTGATTGGCCCTCGACTGAGTTGTCTGGTAAAAAGAAAAGAGTTTAAACTTCACAAGAAAATGTAATACCACTCAGAAGTTTTATAAGCTATCACCATCTCCCTGCTGCTGCATATTAGCCTTCTACTGTCCCTGTTACCGTTGTCATTTATACAGTTCATTTCAGGCATTTTTCTCAGAGCATCCCTGAATTTATGAAATACTTGTCTAAACGACTTTTGAAGGTATTTATAGTCTTAGCATTCACTACATCAGAAGGTGATTTATTCCAGAGCTCACCACACCTATCATATTGCTAAATATATGTAAGAAAAATAATTCAGATGTTCAGATTAAAGGAGCTGTTGTGAGATGAAGACTCTGCTGCCTTCGAGAGGGAGGGCTCAGGTAGTAGAATAATGCCCCCTCCCATGACCCCTGCATATTTACGGTATACCCCTCTGACTACACTTTACTGTGTGACCCTGCCACC
>JAUUDW010402112.1:0-12850 GCA_032361385.1 Panulirus guttatus | reverse complement strand
GAAGAAGAGGGCAAATGAGAGTTGGGGTGAGAGAATATCGTTAAACTTTAGGGAGAATAAAAAGATGTTTTGGAAGGGGGTAAATAATGTACGTAAGACAAGAGAACAAATGGGAACAGCAGTGAAGGGGACAGGGGAGGAAGTGATAACAGGGGGTGATGGAGTGAGGAGGAGATGGAGTGAGTATTTTGAAGGGTTGTTGAATGTGTTTGAATGGAAGTTTGGGGCTCTTCCGGGGTGAACTGGGAATGGGAGGAATGGTGATGATAATCAGCGTTTGGGAATAGGGAAACCCGTGAGAGAGAAAGACTATTAGAGGCAACTCTCCTGGTTATGGTTTCTCAAGTATGTGTAAATATTGAAGTAAGGGGAAAGGGTGCGTTGTGGATAGGTAAGTTTGTATGGCAATATCATGTTTGGCGTAGAAGAGGTATCCCTGCTGCTGAGTTCAGTGGGTCGAGGGCGAGAGGTTTCCAGGCTTATCAGATAAAGTAGACCAACCTATCTGCAGTACCGGTGGGTCTGTAGTGTTGCCCACGCTTGTGTCCACCATACTTCGTGGCACTGTATACTCATCCATTGGCCATATAACAAAGAGACTGTTGCTTTCATCTTTGTAATGAGCTACACATATTTGTCGATGTTACTTTCTCGCTCACCTCGACCCTCCAGCGTCATATTAATGGATATATTGTGAACAGGTCTCCGAGCCTGTTTATGGTGGATTTACGAGCCCAGAGATATTTGAATGGGTTTTGTTGAGGCACAGACTTAATGCAACATCCACAGGTAAACTTAGTACTAAGTGTCTTAATCATATCGATCAGATATTGTTTCTGGCTTAAATTTTGTTACTCTGTAGATTCTTCATTGCAAACACTGAAAAGTATAACGGCCAAGTTGAGTTACATAACTTTTTGAAATGTTGGATGAGGTGAAGGTAATGATCACCTCACGATGGTAATGAAGGTAATGCTAAGGTTGGAAACTTATGTACATAAATAGGCTGGAAGAACAAGGCAAGTCGGACGAGTGCTTAGGCAGTATGAAAAATAAAGATTTAGGAAATGTTTGTCGGGCATCCGCCGGTCTTCCTCTGTATAGCACGAGCTAGAGACGTAGTACACTACCAGAAACACCAGGTACACCACCTTGATCGGCCAGTTTCGTGGTACTTGCTGCAGCAGCAGCAGAAAGAGTATTTGGGTCAAGAGCATCTGTCTAGCAGCATCACCAACAGAACCAGTTGGCTGGTATCACCATCGTGAGGTTGTGTGGCAGTAACGGTGTTTCATCCGAGCGGAGGCTGTGGTCTGTATCACAGACTATCGTCTCATATTACCTCGAGAGTGCTGGCCTGACCTCAGAAACAGGGCGTTAGGCAATCCGAATCCTTCACCGTCGGAAAAAGCTAGTATTGAATCCCATCTTGTGGTCATTGTATAGCTGTCCCGGCCTGGCCACAGAGAGGGAAGGGATGATGGTCTTGTTACATTACGCAAGTGTGTGTTTGGCTCCGATGTCTCTTGTTATTGTAGCTTTGGTAACTGGCTGAGCTATAGGTTCGTGACATGATTAGTAGTTGATCTGGAAACGCGGGGGATCTTGATGCATTTTCTAAAGGAAACGTTTTAGAATCTGTGTTTTGTTTTATCAGTTTAGTTTCAATGCTTTATTCCTTCTTGTATATGTTGTGAAGTTGTAGTCAAGCCATTATGGTAACCTCTCCAGCACAACGTTACCACCCTCCATTCAAGGGACGTAACGCTTGACAGGCTGCTTGAAATATTTTCCAATATGTCTTGGGCGGTAAGTTAAGTGCAAAGGGAGTTTGGAAAGACCAGCTTTACACATTGGTGGTATTTTTAAGAAATGGAACCAGGAGATTACGCTGAACTACAGACCATCATTTTGAGGAGTGCGGTCTGCAGAACACTAGAAAAGATGGTCATTAAGTAAATGAATGGCTAATTGCAAAGGGAAACTACCCGAGAGGAGACAGGTTATGGAAAAGTTTGATTTGAGCTTGTGTTCCGTTTTCGACAAAAGGCAAGGATGAGTGGGTTGTGTGATCTGGACTGCCAGAGATGCGTTCTGCACTGTGCCACATAACAGGTAGTTAATGAAGCTGGATTTTCAGGGATAAATAAGGGAGAGGCTCCATCGATGGCTAGAAATTACCCAAGTGAAAGGGAACAGAAAACTAGTCAGACGAGTCTTCAGGAGGTTGGGGTTACCAGAGGCTTGCCGCAGGGTTCGATATTGGGACCACCTCTCTTCTTGTTATGAGTAAATAACTTTACAAGGAGCGAACTCGTACTTGAATATGTTGCGGATGTTGCCAAAGTCTGGTACATGCTTGATGACGTATAAGCCATGGAAGTGCAAAGTAATGATGGGTCACGCTGAAAGAACCTGATACGAATGTTATATAGCGAAAAATAAGCATCAGGAATCTTAGTGTGAATGGAACTTGGGAGTCGATTTTTTACCCAGCCTGTCGCCAGTGCTTCACATCAGGAGAATTGTAAAATAGGAAAATTGTTTGCTGTAAAATATTTGCACTTCATTTAATGTATGAGTAAGAAAATATCCTGTAAACTGTTCTTAGTATACATGAAGTCAGAATTAGAATATATTATTCAAGATGGTCAATACTCTTTTACAAGCACAAAATACTAGTGGAGAAGGTTCAGAGAAAGGCAGCAAAACTGGAACCAGTATCAAGAAAGCCTAATTACAGAGGAAGAAGCCATATACCAGAGTGATGGTATCAACATTGGACAGTGCTTTGAGCAATGCAAGGATGAAACAGGCAGAGGTCATAACAGAAAATTAAGCAAGACACGTGAGAGGAAAGATTGTAAAGATTACATTTGTATTATCATATTAATAAATTAATAAATTGAGTTGTGAAAGTGCGAATGATGAGAACATAAAGAAGTTTAAAAAGTGTACGACTGTTGAGAAGATTAAAGAGATGGAGCACTTTCAGTGTAGAGCTCCATCCCGTAGAGTAGTTAGGTGATTACACAGAAACGCACTCATAGGGAATGTTTGAATCAGTTATTAGTAAACGAAAAGAAAAGTAGAAATGATTATTTTCAGGCGTTCAAGAATGTAAAGTATCACTTTAGGACTATTGATAGATGCTAATAAGGATATGTGGATGAAAGAGGCTTAACCTGTATGTTGATTAAAGTCTTTGGCTCTCTGTATATAGCTGAAAACTTGTGAAATGTGCCGGAGCAGCTTGTCTCACGGACACAGTAAGATACGCTGATGCAGAGTACTTGTTAACTCTGCCCGAACATTATCAAACGGGAAGATAAGCTGATATGGAGGCCTTGTGGTGTGCCGGAACAGCTTAACTGTTTCCTTTCGTGTAACTGTTAACGTTGCTGACCGTGACGCATTCACGGGCCGAATTCTGGTTGCGGCAATCAGTCATCAGTCAACACAGCTTTTCATCTTACACTAGGATTTTAGTGTAGGAGAGAGAGCGTCCATGAGATGACCTTGAATTAAGCATTCACTTCCCGGGCCTTCTTTGTTAGGGTATATATATATGTGTGTGTGTGTGTGTATGAGGAAGATATGATGATACCTCAAGAAGTAAAGAAGGAATACAAAGTCAGAAGCAGTGTTGATAATTTAACGAAGGAAAATGACCTTTACCGCTGTTGGAATTATTTATTGAGTCATTGCCAGAGCGCAGGTCCCCGAACACTGGAAGCCGGCGGGATTTTCTCCGGCAGTTGAGGAAGCTGACGGTGGATATGCATTAGATTATTGTCCACTTGGTCCCCAGACTCGGTGACGGTACTAAGACTGCGCGGGATCGTACGGTTGGAAGTGATTGCTGAGGTAAACAGAACGACCAGAATGGATTGTCACTCTGAGTCTACAAAATGTCTAATTATACTCCACGGATACAAATGTAACGTGATGCATTTCACAGAGAGAGAAAAACAAATCCGTATAAAATATGGTTGGAAAAGCTCCTGTGTAGAGGTCCAGAAAGAGAAGGATCTCAGCAGTTATCGTCAGTAACGGTATAGATTGTAGTGAATAAAGTATAGCTGCCGCTCGTAAAGCAAACAGCTACATTAACTTGACACGATATGTTGGTTAAATATCGTATGGATTGCTGTATGCTGCACAGTTACGGTTGCCGGAGTCTTAAGATTAATGGCAGTCTTGAGGAATAACCCGAACAGAGGATTAAAGGAAGCGAAACACTTCACTTTCCAGGGGCGAAAGCTCCGTGGTGACCCGGCAAAATATTGGAAATACTCCGGATACTTGATACAGTCGGTTTAAAGCACAGAGGCGGCGGCGGGTCACAACTCAAGAGGGGAAACGTTTCGTACATACACCGGCAACTGCTTCCTGACACTAAACGCGGGAGTAAGCTGCTTGCTAATGTCGTAAATGCCAACACGATGGACTGGTATGTATGTTTATTTTCACCCCTTGGGCTTTTAAGTAGATTGAATCGAATAGATTTCTTGAATTTCTACCACAAGTAACTTTGTAACAACAGTAGGTCGTGTAGTGGCTGTGTTTCATACCCGATCGTTACATATGTAAGATATATGTGTCTTAAGATTTTATTATTATTATTATTATTATTATTATTATTATTATTATTATTATTATTATTATTATTATTATTACCATTTAGGTAGTAGGGAGTACCTGGGAGAGTTAGAAGTGGCCTATATTTTAACTTTTGTCTACGTCGTCACGTGTGGAATGAGAATATACAATTTAACGTGGACGTGAATGAGCAGCCAGCCACCATTGTGATGCACGTGTGTGTAGCGAGATCATGGAGGCATCCGCAGTGCGGGTGTGGCGCTCCGCTATTTGGCTCGGCTGCCCAGATAACTCTGATAACGCAAGGGCACCCAATTTGTTGATATTGTCTGCCTTTTGGCCCTCTATTAATTATTTAGATATGATTTTTTGGATGGCAAGACATGACTATGAGGGGTCAGTAAGGGTCAACCATCATTGTATATACCTTGGACTGATGAAACTCATGGCTAATTGTATGCTGGTGTATGGCAGAGCACAACATGCATCAACGTAAGTGAAAGAAGAATGAAAACTCGTGGATTGTAGAATTTGGAGCAGAAGGGGAGAAACAAAATGTAGATAAATCATCAGTGAGGTGATCTGAAACCAGAGACAAAAGGTGTGTTTGGCTCAGTGGATCGTGGTGTTGGGGGAGAGGGGCGTTGGGGGAGGATCCCGTTACGTAAGGCTCACCCCTGACCATCAGCTGTAGGTGGTAGTACCATTACAGCACTACCACACTCATCATGTTCACTAATCACCACTACCATCAGGGAAGTTAACGCCACAAATACCTCACCTGCACCATTATACTCTGAGAAAAATGTCAGAAATAGACTAAAAACGACAGCGGTAACGGGGACAGAAGAAGGCTAATGTGCAGCTGCGGGGAGTCGGTGATAGCTTCAAAAATTTGCCGAGCGGAATTACATTTTATTTCAAGTTAAACTTAAAAAAAAAAAAAAACTCAGTCGTGGGCCAGTCAGACCTCCTGTTGTCTGTCTTTCTTACGTAAATTCATGTAATTACGACAACTGGCTCTGTCACCACACCTACACGACCACTGACTGACTACCAACGCTGCTGCTCTTGTTCAAGATGCCTTCCACAAACTGCCTTGCTCTACAGTATGGAACTCATGGCCTCAACTTGCTTTTGTAAGGTTTTATTCTCATAGTACATCACCAAATTGCATGCTGGAACAGTAGGCCATTCACGTGCTTGAATGGGTTCTTTTAAAGCCAGGGTAACAGTTGACAATTGAGTGTTGAGAGTATGTCTGTCTTTAAGATAGTGTTGATGAACTGCTTTTTTACCCTGTGTACGAGTGAAAAAGATCCCATTTTGATATAAATCATTGATTCTTTTGCAATATATATATATATATATATATATATATATGGATTTAAATCACTATGTAAATGACTGCAGATATACACACGTAAGGTCATCCATCGGACGTCAGTACATCCGTGCAGCGTTTGCACAGTGCACAGACCTGACAATACGCTTAAGTCCCAATGCAAGGCAGGGCCGGCACAGTGTGCCAGTGTTGGTAGAAGGGACTGGCAGTGTTGGCAGGGGGCGTGACCCTGCCGCGGGTCATGGTGTGGACACCACAGTGTCACGGCCACGACTGCCGCAGTGGCTGCACCTCCCGCCTCCTGCTGTGCCTGCTTTCCTTTCCGCTTGGCTGGCTGGCTCCTTGACTGACTGACTGCTTGACTTCCTTGCTGACTGGCTCCCTGATTGTCTGATTTCTTGCTAGGTTCTTTAGTCGACTAAAGTTGATGGGTAGCTGCTTTGGCGGCTCTTGGCTTTGCTGGCTGGCCCTCAGGTTAGTACAGAGAGGGTCGCATGAGGAGAGGAAGAGCGGGAGGAGGCATGGGAGGGTTTCAGCAATCAGTCTCCCAGGCTGCAGCGTGAGTTATAACTAACACTACAACACATTTGGTTACATCCTTGGTTCAAGCGGTTCGTTTTAATGGAGAGATGTAAAACGATTTGTAGGCGAATGGTTCCAAGCAATTTTGTGGTACGTGAATGTGAGAAAGAGAGAGAGAGAGAGTTATATGATGGCAGGTGGTTAAGAAGTAACCTAACGTGGGTGGTAGTGTTGTGTGGTGGGTGATGTTTGGCTGAGGCTGGCGGTTGGGCCAGGTGAGGTGTGCCGGGAAATTCCTGTGTGTGTGTGCGCTTGTGCGCCCACACTCCACCTGCGGGTGGTGATCATGGCTGAAAACCTACTGCTGACGTTATGTTGTCATCTGATGGCGTGAGATGTCGGCTTGTTGGTCCTTCCTCGAGCCAATGTGTTAGTAAGTCACAGTTTACTGGAGTGCAAGAGAACAACAGTTTGGCACTATCCCCCAGTCTCTTTCTGTCTCTGGGTAACTGTGACTGAGTATAGTTATGGGTTGTTACTTCACAGACACAGTTAGATACAATATCTACGGCGGTCCGGTAAATGGAAACGAGCTTGCTAGCGAGGGAGGTACGTCGTGATCCTTTACTTTCCATAGGGTTATGCTGAGCATCGTATTTTGTCAGTTGCACGTGGCAGCCGGGCGCATCACGGGAGCAGACCAACGGTTTCTCTTACTTTCGTATCTCATATGCGATGGCAGTTGAATTGTAAACAAGATGGATCGGTGCGGAGCAGACAGTCTGTCCTTCCTTCTTGAAGGATGCAACGGTTTATGGCCTCAACCCTCCAGTGGCTTCGGAGAGTTTCCATAAGGTTTGGTCAGGAACCCTTACTTACACTGATGCTCCGGGAACACTACCTGACACACGGGTGGATTAGTAGTTGTCCTGCTGTCATCACGCCCATCCGCATACTCGGACGTGTGGAATAGTAATTTGTAATTTTACGTTTGTTGTATAATCCATAACGTCATATGAATAGCACTTGCAGTCAAGGAGACTAGCTTTCACGACGACAGATTTGAAACTTTTTACAGTGTCCTCGATTTTTTTATTGATTGTATGGTCCCAAATGTTTTGGGAAGAATGTATGTGAAGGTCGTGGTATATATATATATATCCATGTTGACGGCAAGTAAACACGGAATCCTAAGAAATGCATCAGTAAGCTCTGGAAAATGTGTGAGTCATGGTGCTGAGTAAGCCCTTCCTTCCAGGCTAATACTAACACGAGAGGAATGTTACCCCCAACCTTACGACCATTCACACAGCATCGCCCCACCGTCCTCTTTACTCCCAGATAATAATAGCACTCTTCAGTCCTCCCTCTCAAGAAAGGATTTGCCTTTCCAGCCCCAGCTCAGACAGGACATCACTCCCAGACAGTACCTCTCCCAACATTATCTCTCTCTTCGTGGCAGGGGTCCGTTCTTTTCTCCCTTCGTGACCTGGGTCCGTTCTTTTCTATCGACCCATAATGTCTCTGGAACCCCGTACTTCCCACCTGTCGTACCTACCCTGAGAAGAGGCCTTTCACCTCCCCTTAAAACCTGCACTGGCACATTACTCAGGGAACTGGACCTCCAATGTCTTCCGTTTCCCACAATCGATTGTATCCCACACCTTGACAGTGCCTCCCTTGGCCCCTTATTGAATCAAGGTGATGATGGAGTGGCTTCTCCCACGTCTGTACTCTCAACCCCTTCTTTCTGCCGCCTGCGTGGGTCCAGATCGAACCTATTTCCACCGCCACACCCCACAGCAAACTCCATTGTATAGCTTACAACCCCCAACCGAAAAAAACGCCTTGCCACACTTGTGAACACATTTATTCCCAATCTAAACACTTGGCCACTAAAGTCTTGTGTGCTTTTGTTAAAAGACGTAAGAAACATCAGTCATTCTGTTGGTATTATTTACGTAATGAGGTTTTACTCCGTAGTTTTTTTGGTTAGCGTCACCCGCCAACGAATCTTTCTGTACGTTTAAACCTATTTATGGCCAGGTTTCTCTCTCCCAGAGAGAGAGAAAAAGAATCTTAAAGCTACCTTATCTACGATTACTTCGACGAGATTTAGCTTTTAGACAGGACTATGGCTTATCGCTCATCGCTTATCGCTTGAATATTTAGAAGGAAGAGTCGACTGATTTTAAAGGTCGAGAATTATGTGTAACATGAGGAAGTGTGTGTTTGTGGACTGGATAACAGCAACCTGTGTGTGTGTGTGTGAGACGGAAAGAAAAGACAGCAACTTGAGGGCTGTTAGACTGTGGCTCTCGGGTTCGCCTCCCTGGCTAGTGTTGCTGGCATTCACTCCATGTCTCTTTCTCGAATAAGCCAGCATTTCGTTGGCTTATAAGTGTCACTCCTTTGGCCCTAGTGGCTGCCTTTACTCTCTCTCTCTCACACATGTTGTTAGCTGGCTTTCAATTTCCAAAAATAGTCTCTCCACGCACGAATTGTTTTTCGAAACTATTCTGTGGTGAGTGCAACGCCTTTTGGCGAAATTGCGTGTTAATTACTCATAACTACTTTCTCTCCACACACGTGGATGGTTCGTCTCTGGCATACGTAATGTCTAGACATCGGAATGGATAGTCCTTTGTTAGAATCTTTACATTAGGTGTGTCGGAGAGAGATCTCGAAGATTCGTGGCTTAATGTCCTTGATCCCTGGTGCTGCAGGTTGAGGGTGTGTGTGTGTGTGTGTGTACGTACGTGTGGAGTAGGCCGTGGGAGGTAAGGCCAGCCATGTAAGGCCGGCGTGATGAGACCAGTCTTCACTCATTTCCCCAGACTGCCTCCCCCCATTGTTCCCCCACCCTGCTCTCCAACCCCCTTACAGTCTCCAAGCCAGCCAGCCTCCCAACCCCCAACATAAGTAATTATTACTTAGTGGCTGCGCTATTGCGTGGGTGGCTGTTGCCAGCCACGGATCACTTGTACTTTCCAGGTTCCAGGTTCAACTTGAATATTGATAGAACCTCCTTTTCTAAGGCTACAGTGTACAGTATATCCGAGTGATACCTTTTTAGCTTTAAGAAGAAAACGGTGTGAATTACGGGTTTTGTTACCGAGACTCGTTTAATATTAAGTTACTGATTGTAATATTTCTCACTCTCTCTCATTATAGAATGGTATATACTAATTTTTTTTTCCATTTTTGTGTGTGTTTCAGGTGAGTATTTGCGACGTGGTGACGAGGTTGTGGAATCGGTTGGGTATGTATCGGCGGTAGGTACCGGCTTTCTGTTGTAGTGATGATAGTGGGCGAGATGAAGGAAGGCCTCAGACTATAGCAGGTAAGTTTGATATGTTACACCAACAACCTGTGGATGTGACATCGTGTCAGCAGTGTGCCAGAAGCTAGTCTGGCTGCAACATGTTGGTGAGTATTACTTTACTGTATTAAATCTACCCTTGAGCAATGATCGTTAACAGTCTTTAAACGACGAACATTTCACTTGTAAGTTATTGACTCCTCGCGTACCGTCATTCCATTCCATTGCCAATGAGGTCTTTGTTTACCGGTAAATTAATTGGTCCCTTTGAAGGGATCGCTTTGTCCGTCCACGTCGTGCGTTCCACCCTGGTGTTGTGAAGATACGTTTGACCTTACGCCGAAGGGTCTGGTCAGGTCAGAGGTGTATTTTGAAGTATAGTCTTCCAGCAACTGATGATTTGAATGGCATAAGATCCATAATTCTGATGGAGCCGTATAGTTCCGCCCCGTGTGAAAGGTTTCACCCGGAACTTAACCTGGTCATTACTGGAAGAAAATTGTTTCTTCGGTCATGGTGCTTAATACAGACGGTTCTGTTATTTCTCCTTGGCGTTTCCTCTCATTATTATTACACCCCAGTAACGATGCTGCGGTACAAGCGACACAGGTGCTCCATTGAATTCCCTACGGGTTGAAACAAGTAGCGTGTATTTCTGTAGCCCTTTCCTTACCGGAATTACCCCGTCCCCCAGCTAGGCAGCCATTGGCATATTGTTAGAGTATTTGCTTCATATTGAGAGATCGTGGTACTCACTCCTTCTACAAACCGGACCTAAATATTTGTTCTGACTCATTGCTTTGTGTTTCCTGTGCTGTATAACCCGCCAGGTACAGCGTTGAGGACCTTGTGTATGATTCACTCGAGTGTGTTCTGGGAGCAGCGACCAGAGATCGTGTGTATTTTTTCCATTTCCTTGAGTTGGGTTAGTGGAAACTGACCTCAGACGACCTTACATTGTTAGCTTCTGGTGGACGTCTGGACACGTTGTGGGGCTGGCGATGACAGACGCTTTCCACCGCTTGAACACTTGGGAACGACGCGTCGCTCTGGTTCGTTGATGTGACCTCGAGGGAACGACACCTTAAGGGATAACATCCTTGCCCATTGACTTTGAGCCTTAAGGGCCAGGTTCTGGGCCAGGCCACCAAGGGCAAAGGTCTTGCTGCTGTCGTGCTCAATATAGGGTCATATGTAACCCAGTACACGTGAACAATGGTCATGCGCTGTATAGAATTATTTCACGATGTTAGGAAGCATTTTAAGTTCACTTTACACTGTAAACGAATGCAATCATTCGAAGATGATGCCACCCATAAGTAATAAGACTTGGAACTATAGTAATACTTTTCATAGAGTTGAGTCTCATTTCAGGTAGAATCCGTATCATGGGACAATTCAGGCGACCATGGATGTCCGTCTTGACAAACACATGCATAAAAATCTTGTATGTTGAAGGTTTGAGTGTGGGCGGCAGTACTGGGAGGGAGTTGTACACTCATGGGGCCACATCTCGTGAACTTTCTCCATCGTGCAACTTTTTATGTCCCTCCACTACAGAAGTGTGGGCGGGACATTATGCCGTCACCCCAGCCTCTGTGTGTGTGTGTGTGTGTGTGTGTGTGTGTGTGTGTGTGTGTGTGTGTGTGTGTGTGTGCGCGCGCGTGTGTGTGTTTTAGCACGATTACTCATTATCAGTTCGTGGTAGAAACTATTCTTACATCAACTGTGTAAACCCCCCAAAAACCCCAAGTGGAAGTGACGAAACGATCACATTTTGCAGCACGTAGTTGTATGTATTTGCATATTAATTAGGGAAACTGATTTTTGTTTTTGCAGATTCCGTAACTCGGGAGTACTAAATGACAGCAGGTTCAAATTTATAACATATAAGTATTAGCGTACCCCGGTTTTAGCGTAGGATGCGCTTTGTGGTTTGTTGGACAATGCCACATCCGCGAACTTAATAGGAATTCAGTATTTGCCGACAGGTGTGTGTAATTGCATATTTCTACAATACGGGGAGGGGGTTCTACATTCGTTGGTCCCTATCTATTGAGCCGCCTCTCCTGTCATACAGTTTATTAAACTTGTATGTTGTCCACAGTCAGTATTTCATGTCAAGTCCTCCGGTTATTCTGTAACCGGATCATTCGAGGAACTGTTCATTGTCCACGTCGTCCTACAGGCGGTTGCTACACACCATGTCCAGTGACGGGTGTTACACAGACCACAACCTAGTTACAGGTACTACACAGACCAGAATGTAGTCACAGGTATTATACACACAACAGCCTTGTGAAAGGTGTTACATAGATAACACCTAGTGATACAGGTGTTACGTTAGACTATAACTATTGACGTTGGTTGACATCGGCTACGTTCATTTCACTTCCATTGTAAAATTTGACCATTTGAAAGAAACTTCGCTCATTTGCATTTTTATGAATAAGATTAATTTGGTCGCATGGAATGATTATCGTTCGTGCTCCAAGATTTTCAAGGGGTTCTTATTTATGCTAATGTATCCGAGTCGCTGTGTGTTCTGGACCGACATCAGAATATTTTTGGAGGAAACGAAAGGGACCGAAATCTGACGGCACTTTAGGTATGGGGTGTTCCCTAGGGAAATGTTCCCTCGGACCTTAATATAGCTTCCACCTGTATCGTATGTCTGTGTTGCATGTCTGGTGTATGTTAATTTGCGTCCTACACTCCACCCACACAAGAGCCCACAGCCTCGCCATTTCTCCAGCTGGTTGCAGGGGCTCTACTACACCCTGTTCAAGGTCCCCGAACCATCTAGTTATTTACTGACGTCTTAGAACTCACAGGAGAAAAAAAGAAATCTATTTGGCTCACTACCGTATATGGCGATGGTCCACGTTGGTGTGTGTGTGTGTGTATGTGTGTCCCCTCGTCCCACATCTGGCTTTGTTCCCCGTCCCTTGGCTGGGTGCGGGGACGCCTCTGCCCGCTTCAGGCCTGGACACACACACACACACACACACACACACACACACACACACACACACACACACGAGTGCGCGCACGCACGC
>JAUUDW010402002.1:0-12851 GCA_032361385.1 Panulirus guttatus | reverse complement strand
GATAATGAACGAGACCTCGAAAGATTCGTGTCAAAGGCTCGTGTAATATTCGAACACGCCAACTTGAAGCCCCAGGTCTTGGCGAATCTCCTTCCGCGAGAGGTACTCGGTCAGTTTCTCCTGATACACTCAGTAAAACGCTCAGTGGAGGATTTACACGCAAGCATCACAGGCCAGAGGTTCGATTGCAAATAAATGTGAAACCTTCCCACTCACGTGTCCAAACGGACGTGATATTTAGCACACACACACGCGCGCGCGCACACTCATGGCACACACGCAGGTTCTGCTCAGAAAATAATTGAACAAAACTATTCAAAGCACAAAAATATCTAACGACAGAGGACCTTGGAGTGCAAGGGTTGAGACATGGGGGTACGGGTTCTGATACCTAATGTAGATAAAACTACGAGTATTTCCAAGCAATTAGCAATAAATGAGTCGTCTGTATGCTCATACTATGTCTCTTTGCCGGAAAGAACGCTGACAGAGCCACTATCCTCTCGTAAAAGGACTCTTCCCTACGACAAAAATGGAACTTCACAAATGGGTGCGACCATGAGATCCTCCGCTGTAAAACAAATGCATGGGACCAAATGTACAAACCTATTCTGAGTACAGATGTCATCCCTTGCTGGGATGGGAGACTGCGTATAATGTCAGGCTGTATATCTCTCATAATTAAATCCCGCACCCGTTCATGGTGGGGCCTAAAAGGCATACACGTACGCACGTTCCGTAGAGTTGATTTCCCCAAGGATGCTACAGGACACAGAGGGGAAAACAGCATACTTTTCCAGGGGCACATGTTTGCACAACCTCCTCATAGCAAATATAAGGAACGTAACGAGATCTCTTGCCCTCTTCATAAACAGAACTAACACAGCTTCCTTTAACATGTACCAGACGATCGCATGGAAAGAAGAAATAAATGGAAACCTGCAGAAATAAACAGCTAGGTTGACCAAGCTTGGCACCTTGGCAGCCTGTTTGCTGGCTTTGAGTTGCGTGGGTTGGATGACAGATCCCGGAACCACTGGAAGGTATACATACAGTATTCGCCACTGCTGACTAATTCCACTTTGAAAACTGAAAAAAACCCAGCTTGTGACCACCTTCCTCCTGAATGAAGCCAGACAACACAACAGTATCACTTGTGTTGCAACCATGACGCGTTAGTAACACAATGATGTAGTTACCAAGGTCAACCATCGTCAGGCTAATCAAATCACCTTAATGGTTGACAGATGGAAGACGAAGATGGCGTTACCCAATTGGTTTACCTTACTCACCACAGCCCTATTGCCCATCTCCACAGCAGGCTGCCCTGGGAGCCAACACACTGCCACACACCAGACTCACAGAATGGTAGCAGTGGCTCAACAAGTATGATGGCAACAGACAGACGGGGATCACTGTCAACCACCGCATCGTCTCTGTGGACAGCTAATGCCGTCTCGGCTGCCATATCATCACTCCACTCCAGTCTGTCTTTACGTCCCGTCGCGACCACCACCATTAATTACATCACTGGAAAGGACTCCCATATTACATCAATGGGATTAACTCCCGTGTCACATCAATGGGAATGACTCCCGTATCACATCAATGGGATTGACTCCCGTGTCACATCAATGGGAATGAATCCCGTATCATATCAATGGGAATTACTCTTGTGTCACATCAATGGGAATGACTCCCGTATCACATCAATGATAATTACTCCCGTGTCACATCAATGGCAATGAATCCCGTGTCACATCAATGGGAATGACTCCCGTGTCACATCAATGGGAATTACTTCCGTGTCACATAAATAGTAATTGCTCCCGTATCACATCATTGGGAATGAATCCCGTGTCACATCAATGAGAATTACTCCCGAGTCACATCAATGGGAATAACTCCCGTGTCACATCAATGGGAATTACTCCCGTGTCACATCAATGGGAATGAATCCCGTGTCACATAATGGGAATTACTCCCGTGTCACATCAATGGGAATGACTTTCGTGTCACATCAATGGGCATGACTCCCGTGTCACATCAATGGGAACTACTCAAGTGTCACATCAATGGGAATGACTCCCGTGTCACATTAATGGAAATTACTCACGTGTCACATCAATAAGAATGACTCCCGTGTCACATCAATGGAAACATTCAAATGTATTACACATCAACACACACATTAGACGTAAATGATAGATTGAATAATCTTTGCATAATTCATATTTTAAAAACAAACACTAAAAATTCCACAACAGCTTCCGAATGTATCGTCTTACCAGAAATTAAACCGGTATTTCTAGCATTGCTAAATATGCTCAAAGCGAAAATTTGTAAATGATTATCCTACACGTAATTTAAAACAATTCATAACCATGTCACCATACAATAATTTACAATTCCAAGACATCCCACATACCATCCTTTCTCCCTGGACGCCCAGAGCTGAATAAAATCGTCTGTGCCCCAAGACAGAACCCCTGGCGTAAGCTAGAGGTATGCATGAGTGTTCGTATATACACAGGAGTAGAGCCAAGGTACACATACACATGGCTAAGACGACGGGGCAACACGAGTGTAAAACTCTCTCCCCGTAACACACAAACAGTCACCACAACATAACCGATCTACTCTGACAAGAGAAGTAAACATCTTCCCTTGTTGATATCAACTCGATTATTCGTCGACTCTTCGTACCCAAGAAAATTTGTTGCAATTAACAAGAATCCGGCAAATTTATGAGAGGCAGAAAGAGAACAAAGACATTATGTCTCCACTGAAAAGTGAGACTCGAGTCCAACGAGACAGCCAATTCTTCTTGTCTGTGTTTTGTTCCAATAATTACATAAGCTCCCATGCCTGTTATTCTAAGTCCAACTGCAGCATTCATTTCTTTATGGGGATTTTACATGTTTGCGAATCTATCTCGTTACTGAATTGGTAAGTATTCATATTGTTTTTGGTTCTGGCATTCAGTAGACGCTAAAAAACATGAAATAATATTTGGAATACTTGGTTGCTCTGCGCCTTCTGTGTGCCACAGGCGATGGCTTGCGTCCGAACCTGTTCTCTTCACCCTCCACCGCCTCGCTGGTTGGTTGACTGGTTTGGTTGGTCGTTTGGTCATTACGGTCGTCAACGTCAAGCTATACATCCACCAACCCCGCCCAAAAAGAGAGAAAAAAATCTCCAGGTGTAAAGAATGTGTCTAAAATCATGTACACAACCCACTATGCAAGAGGCTCATGGATCATTGCTGGGCATCTATAGCTTGACAAAAACTGGAATTTCACCGTGAGGTGTCCTACATGACAGGGGAGTCTGTGTGTGACAATATGAAATGGATTTTCTTCGCAATAAACGGCAGAAGCTGTGGGCGAGGGTGCGCCACACGCTCAGACGTTAGTTCGATTCAAATACTTCTAGCGGGAGTTTGCAGGCGTCGCCATACAAGAAACTTTATACTCATGTAAAACGATTTCACAAATTCTTGCAGGCTGACGTAGCCCCTCAGTCCTCATACATAAGGTACGAAACGTTAGTTAGGTTTGGTTCAGTCTGGGTCCCATACTTACACGAAATCAGTCATAATTAAATCCTCATAACTGTCCGTCATCTTCAAAGCCGTCACCACTCTATGAATGTCTTAAGCATTAAATCGTGCGAGTAAACTCACTGGAAAAATAAACACAGAAGCTCTAAGCTTTTTCGACTGCATTCTAAGCCATTTTCAAGGATCATCCTTGAAAATGCTTAGAAATACAGTCGAGAAAGCTTGGAACTTCTGTGTTTATTTGTCGAGCGAGTTTACTCAAATCAGTACTTCATGTGTGTATGTGAACTGCTACAAGAATTAAATATGTTTAGCTTAATGAACAGAATTAGAAATCCAAACGGCTCTATCGCTAGGATGGGTTTGCAAAGACTGTTGCACGTCTAATGCGACAAAGGATGGCCTTTCCCTTTGGCGGCCCGTTGAGCTCTCTGCTCCAATTCCACCTGTTGATTAGGACAAAAGGACACAACAGGCAGCTGATTTAGAAAAGAAATCCACAGCGGGGACAAACCGGAGGAGGTTTTATATGCACAGGGGAAGTGGCGGGACAAGGAACGCGTGCCTTAGTCATGTACCTGTTTGTCTGCCTGGCAACAACCGGTGTGGCTGGGCAGACAACCCAGCGCCAGATCACCTTACGCCTGCCGCTGCCTCGTAATCTATAATATCGTGTTTTGGTTACCACCGATAGATTATCATTATTATCATCATCATTATCATCATTTTCATTAGTAGTAGTAGTAGCAGCAGTAGTCGTAGTAGTAGTAGTCAAAGTACTATCCTTAGTGATTCAAGGTTTACACAGTCTAGCTCCAGATAGATATAATGTACTGGAGTGCAGAGGCCCTAATGCCAACGTAAGGTATACCATGGCAATAAATGATGGTAGCAGACTGATAATCTAACGGAGGGAGGAACAGATCAATATTTTACGAACTAAATGAGTGCAAAGGAATATACCTCAGGTTAAGAGTGGACGAAGATAATAAAATGAGTGTATTTTGTGATTTAGAGATTCTCGGGATTTAAAACGACAGTCTAAGTTCCCCTCCAGAGAATCGTAGCACCCACGCTGAAGCAGTCCTTAATAGTGTAATAATTCCAACACTACGATCTTGGAGGAGGACTGTATGCAATGCTGACAGTGACGTCATGGGATATAAATCACTCTTCAGAAAGAACTCGCCTGGGATTTTAAGCTTTGGATTAACATCAGCAATGTAGAGACAATCCTATGCTACTTTCCCAGTGTTTCAACCATCTTGCAATCATCTCTGTGTTCGTGGCTTCTCCAGTCCTGTAATATATTCATCACTGATACACGGGATCTCTCAATACACACGAAGTTGTATTAGCACCAGTGGCTCCCTCTGTTGCTGCTTTTGGCCCTAATCACCGCCCGAGATCTCTTGCTTAGTGCCTCAGTGGTGTATTCTATCCCTTTTGAAAAGTGTTTTTGTTTGTCAAGAAGGCTACGGCCAATTAAGAGGATCCACTGCTCGTTTCCTTCGAGTATTGAAAGATTCTCTCTGGCTCATCATCTTTCTTCATCCTGGTAAAGTCATGCGCGATTTGCAATGTATGGGTTTTCATCTTAACATTCTTTATATGTTGTCACTTTGAAACTCACCATTTCTTCCATTCTTTTTATCTTAGACGAGACGTCACGGGCAACAGAATGCCCCAATCATGGCCATCTTATTAGCGCTTATATATATTATCGACCAGCTCTTACGGGAGGATGAACAGCTGGGTTAACAGCAGACTAGCTGCCGCGACCAGGATTCGAACATGCGCGGACTCGACCCCGGGCGGCCCGTGAATGTGATACGGTATACTATGGCTATAATGAATTCTGATGCACTCCTCACTATTCCCACTAGCGGCAGATTACAGCGGTCTTCTAATCATGTTCTCCTGAATGACAGATATATGAGCATTCGATAATCAACTCACCCTCGTCACTTTCCCAACTATGATACGAACATGATCACATTTAACAGTGAACGGTGTCCCTGCAAATCCTTGTGAGGGTCATACTCCCTGATACGAAAGATCCGGCAATACACATAATCCTGCCTAACCACGTCTACCATCCTTCTATATAAACATTTCTACCAAACCACGGCTACCATCCTTCCACACCAACAATTCTGCCAAACGACGCCTAACCATCCCTCAACAGTCTGCACCAAAAAGCTGACCAAACCACGCCTAACTATCCTATACCAGAGAGACTGCCAAACCAAGCCTAACCTAAAGAGCCTGCCAAACCAAACTGACCATCCTGCTGCACCAAGGAGCCTCCCAAACCATCCCTATAATTTTTCTGTACCAAGAACTGAGGCTGAAAGGGTAATCACCCTACAGTGTAAAGCAATTATGAAAATTCTGCGTAAGGGAACATAATTGTTGCCTTTTATTGCTCTTATGGTGGCCTGTTACACCTGCTGCCTTCTTCTGCTCCTATCTCCTCGATCCAAGTTTTCCAAGGTACAAACCATTGACCCCTGCAGTTCTGAGGTTCAAGCCTGACATGTCCAAAGTGTCAAGGTTCAAACTTGAGACGTTTAGGGTTTTAAAGGTTCAAACCAGTGAAGTCCAAGGTTCCAAGGCTCAAACCTGAGGCGTCTGAAGCTACAAGATTGAAATCTGAGACGTCTAAGTCTACAAGGTTTAAACCTGAGACGTCTAAGGATATAAGGGTTAAACCCAAAACGTTCAAAGCTTCGAGGTTCAAACCTGAGACGTCCAAGGCTACAAGGTTCAAACCTGAGACGTCTTGGGTTGCAAAGTGCAAACCAAGGAGAACATGAGATCCAAAGTTGAAACCCAAGACAAAGGTTTCAGAGTCAATTAGATAACCATCATAACTATAGTAACCGTACCGGAAAATTCTCCAATACACTAGGAAATGGGTTTTTATATCCGGATTCCCTTCACCAGCTCAGCAATGGCTGCAGAAACGGCCGTGCAATATGCCCCACTGGGAGACAAAAACTTTAAAAAATATGGCCCCCAATATGGGTTTAAACACGCACGACTGGGTTCAGCTACCTGCCCCTATAGACCCAATGGGATACGGGAGAGGGATTTTCTGCCTCTCTGACGCTAACGGGGCAACAGCAGCGTCGCCCTGCAGACCTGGCAGCAGAGGGGGGCCGGACGTCCATGGCCATCACCAGGAGACGACCCCAACCCTTCCCATTCATCGCAATAATTCCATCGGATTTGATTCCCTTTATCATGATTCGTCATCCCTGTCATCACCCATACCCACGGGGCATCACTACCCTCCTTCTGTACCAGGAAGCCTACCACGCCAACCACACTACTACCCCCAGCATACAATACCAAACACAGCACCCATCACCAGGCCTACCACACCAAAACACGTAACCACACCCAGTACTAACCACCAGGCTTACCAGATCACCACACGTTACCACAACCAACACCAAGCACCAGTTTTACCACACCACCACACAGTACCAAACCCAGCATCAAATGCAAGGCTTACCACACCACCACATATTGTCACAATCAGCAGCTAATACCTAGCCTACTACACCACCACTTCATTGCCTATAACAGACATGGACACATGTAAATGACTTATTACTGTAAAAACTTCATTATTAAAGAGTTTTGTCATTTCATTTTGATTACAAATCAGGAACACACACACACACACGCACACACACACACACACACATCAAATGAAGCCATAAAAAACAATTACCAGTACCTTATTTCCCTACCAGGTGTGGGAAGAGCAATCAGGATATGATACCTAAGCAGGCCTACTGGCCTACTGGTCTTGAACTCCAACTGCTTGACTTGAGGAGCACCATTGGTGCCAGACCCAGCAGTGGGGGTAAAAGACCTCCGAAACCATCGCAAGGTATACGTAAGGTAAGGTGGGGGTGGGGGGGGTGGGGGTAGAAGACCTCCAAAACCAACATAAGTTCAGAGTTACGTCACAGCAGCGGCGAGGGTCAACGCACTCACCCCTAAAATAATCCGCACAGAAGGGTCAGGGACGGGGGATCATTCTGTCTGGAAATCTGATCAACAGTGGCTAAGCCTTCTCGCGTCACAACCCTGACATGCAAGTACACAGACACACAAGCTGACGAACCAGACGGACAGACAAGAATACAAAACATAAAAAAAGCTATACAGACAAATAAGAACATTAAGCAGTCATAAAAAATTAAGGAAGTTGCATAATTCCGTACCCACTTTCCCTACGGGTACCCTCAACGCACGTAAAAGATATAAAATACGAAACAAATTAATCTGTTTCTCGATTCGCTTTATCCCAAGTGGCATCTGAAACATCACTGCAACTCACTGAGGAGGCCGTGAAAACAGCTGCTTCAATTATACAGATCAGTAATCTAAGGATACTATTAGTGTCTTCCAGGAGAAAGCCTCTCCATAAACCATCAGGTTTTTGTGTTATCTGACGTTCCCATCTACTCGTATGTACTCCAGCTGATAACCTCGTGCACCATACACCATCAAGCCTTATGCCATCTGGCTTTCACATGAATTCCGGTCGACAACTTTGTCAAAGACCATCAGGTTTTCTGTTGTCTTGCTTTGCCTACGTATTCAGCTGATAACGTTGAATAAGACCATCAGTTCTTCTGTTATCTGGCATTCCCATCCACTCCTCTGTACTCCAGCAGATAATTTCGTTACAGACTATCAAGTCTTCTGTTACCTTCCTGGATTTCCTATGTATATATCCAGTGGATAACCTCGTCAAAGACCATCAGGTCTTCTGATATCTCGCTCTCCCATCTACTCCAGTGCACTGAAGCAAATAACTTCAGTACAGATGACCAGGTGCTACAGGATTCCCATGTACTCCCACGTGTAATACAGTGAGAGAGGGAGATCAATGGTCTCCCCACACGCCACCAGAGGGGCCTGAAGAAGATCCCAACCCCAGATAGACGGCCGTCATCCATTGTCCGAAGGACCATTTACCTCGAGCCATCAGAGACGACAAAACATTCCAAGGGATAGCTTGCCGTTGTTGGCCCCCTGTTCTTGTGTCGTAACGTCGCGTGAAAGGGTCGCACCGTCGCGCTGAGGAGTCGTAAAGTCGCGTGCAAGGGTTGCTACCTTTGTGCTCTGGAATCGCAACGTCTTGTGCAAGGGTCGCACCGCCGGGCTCAGGAATCGTAACTTCGTGTGCAAGGGACGTAAAGTCGTTTTCAGGGCCCGTACCGTCGTGCTCAGGAGCTGTAACTTTGCGCGCAAGGGTCGCACCGTCGTGCTCTGGAGCCGTACCGTCGTGGTGTGCATGGGTCGCACCGTCGTACTCTGGGGGATTAAGAACATTACCCTCCCTCAGCCCGACACCAGATACCATGGTTCTCAGGTGTGGAGGCAGAGCAGGTGATCACCACGGCCATCCCGTGCGCACGCGAAGGCATGACATACCACCGGTGTCACAATAATACCACACTCTCCACTCTAACGCCATCACTGTCTCTCCTGGCCATTTCCAATGGGCGTCAGGCTCTCTCGAGATGCCCTGTCTTGATGTCGATGGCTCAGGCTACGGTCGAAAGTTCTCATCGAGGGTCTAGTCATGGAGTAATGTTTTTATCGAGAGTCTAATCATGGAAAAGAAGTCCTCATCGAGGTTACAGTCATGGAGGAAGGTTCTCATTGAGGTTCCAGTCACGGAGAAAAGTCCCCATTGAGTTTCCAGTCAAGGAGGAGAGTGCTCATCGAGAGTCCAGTCACGGAGGAAAGTTCTTATCGAGTGTCAAGTCATGGAGGAAAGTCCTCGTCGACGCCGTACATTAAATGAAAACATAGAGAGGGGTTAAAAAAAGCCATAAATCTAAGAAAAATAAAGGATACGTAATATAACAGTTTTAGAGGAAGAGGAACATCTGCTGAAAGAGGAGGCACGTCGTAGGTGTCAGGAAAGAAATGAAATGAAAACGCTCCAAGGCGTAAAGGCGTTCGGAAAAAAAAAAACGGACATCACAACGGCTCATCCTCGAGTACTCCTTCTCTTCATTAAAAACTAGAGAGGCCTCCATAGTGACAATCTTCCCTAGAAACACCCAAACACTCCTAGCGTGACTTCTCTAAAAGCTAATTGAGCCTTTTCACTCAATACCATAATCGTGGGGTCTTAGAAGTTCCCGAAATCTTGTCCAGATGTCCCACAGGAGCCGTTCACATCAATACATACCCCATAGGAAGCCACAAGGCCACTTCCTCACATCACATACCCCAGAGAGAGTCACAGATCCCCCTCCCCGTCCGTACTTCCCCCCAGAGACTCAGGGTAAGGTTCCCACAAGTCCCCGTCTCTCGTCCAGGTTTCCCCCAAGAGATATATGTGCTCTTTCCATCATTAATACCCCAGAGAGATTCCTCCCTCCCTACGATATTAGCCTCCCTAGAGATTCAGGGTAAGGCCCCTGAATGACGAGGAACCAGTATCAAAACCACCACCACCAACCAAAGCCCCTGTGTGACGTCACTAAACAAGGCTGGCGTAACCTCGTTAATCACTCTTGGCTTTTGTTTGACCTCATAATTACCCCGAGACTAATGACCCCATTCCCTCAAGTGTGTGATCATTACTTAATCACTATTTGCAATTACTGTCTAAGTGTTGCGGGAGAAAAGTTTGACACTTGTGTTGCCCCGTGTCTTAACCTGGTACATGTGTACTCCTATGTGTGTAAGCACACACACACACACACACACACACACACACACACACTTACACACACACACACACACACACACACTTACACACACACACACACACACACACACACACACACACACAGCTCGTCAGCCATAAGAATCACCTCACGCACCCCAGCAATCAGGGAGTAACTTCACACTCTCCTTCAAATCCAACTCACATATTTCTACACCTTAAAAGTCGACTCACAAATCCTCCTACGCATCCACTCGGTCTAAGGATCCTCCCACGCAGCCATGCAGTCTAAAGACCATCAAGCACCCCAGACCCTCGGGGGTCGAACCCGCTTCTTCCCTATACCTGATAAGTTCGACCTAACCCTATAGTGGTACGACCTGTGTTCCAAGCGTCTGCCTACATTGGCCAAGTTCCCACTCGATTTTTTTCCTTGTGACTATACTTACGTGTGTGTGTGTGTGTGTGTTTGTGTCTGTGTGTTTGAGTGAGAGTGAGGACAGTTACCGTTAGCGTGGAAGGCAAAGGGTTGAGGTCAGGGTATGTGTAAGGAAACACACACCCTTATGAGAGACGTGTCATTACTGTATACAGTGTCACCCAAAGCAGCGGACGAATATTACCTCCCAGGAGCTGCGACTTGGGCAACGGGTGAGCTGTGTGTGTGTGTGTGTGTGTGTGTAGCTGTGCTGTCCGGCGTACGACGCATCAGAAAAGACGGAAAATCTATCGACACTACATATTCTAGAGGCGCCAACAGACTTGGGCCAATTTCTTTTTTTTGAGTGAGGGAGGTGGTGAAAGTTGCTTACCAAGTCTGGATTAAACCGACCATAACCGCGCAAATGTAAAGTATTAAACCAACAGACTTACGCACACCAGGATTTATCCGTTGTGCTTAAAGGTCTCTCATTTCGTAAATCTATATATTTATTTGTTATCTGAGAATTTTATGAGTCAGTACAGGTTATAGATGTTATGAGCACAATGCCTCTGGATAACATTGATAACCGGTTTCTCTCTTTTTTTTGCCTTCTGTTATCTTGCCTCCAGCTCTTTTAAATCTCATGAATGTCATTATGATTCCTCCTGGCCAGAACACTGGCGCCTTCATCAAACGTTGGCGCCTCTGCCGGGGTGGAACGTAGAGATAAAATTCCGGAGGCACTTTTGTGTCACTGTTTATAAAATTGCCTTTGCACTGCGGAGGGAAGTGAAGGATTTGACAGTCGTCTGGTTTTGAGGAAGAGTTATAGATGCCTTCGGCAGGGATGTTGTGTGTACACGGACGATCATTTAGTTCCATACGTTTAGTTGTACACAGTGTGGTCATTTTTTTTTTATTTTACAGTGACGGACATGGCACGGGCAAATGACATGCCCCCCATCCAGGCCATCTCGGGTGAAAGAAATTTGTTACAGCGAAAGAAAGTAGTTGAATTTTTGCGGGCCGCAACTCAGTGATTCGTGGGGCCGCAGCTCAACGCCTTGCGGGGCCGCAGCTCAATGCCTTGCGGGGCCGCAGATCAGTGACTCGCGGGCCGCAGCTCAACCACTCGCGGGGCCGCAACTCAATGGCTCGCGGGCCGCAGCTCAACCACTGAAGAAACTAAGGTTATTTCCAACGACCGTACCACTGAAAATAAGGTCACCTCTACCCCTACAACTGACGTTATCTGTGAAATTAAGGTCCGTTTTATTGTCGCAGATGACCATACTACTACGAGCATTAGAAATTTTTATTCTTTCATCTTTTTCTTGCATATTCCTAACAGCAAGGTCAGCCCCACACAATATTCGTAGTCACGCTGACCGCAGTTCTCGCTATACAAGGTCCACTTTGGCCTCCTCATCCACAGTGACGTAACTCACACCTTCATAACGATCATTTAGACCTGCACGGTCACAGGCCAGCCTAAAACCAAATTAAGGACCTTTACATCCGCCTCTTGCCTTCCCTGACACCGAGTTTAAAGGCCTTTCTGTCAATTAGACACACTGGCTTCTCAGACGACTGTGTGAAGGTTCATTCGGGCCCTTATAAACACCCTTAATCATCTGTAACGCCTGTTGAAAGGCCCGTTATTGACCCCTTATAGTCACACTAACCTTTCTAAGGCTTGTGTAGATATTCGTGGTTTTCAGAGAGACAAAGACCTTAACTATTTCCCACAAGATTGAAATTGAAGCGACACCCAAATCGACCATAAAGCCGTGTTTACTCCTGTATAAAAGGGCATTGATTGGCGCTTCCAGTCTCACCGTGTCATTTCTGGCGCGCTTTAAACATTCACCCACGGATTTGAGGGCAAGTTTTCCTCTGGTCGTTTTTATTCCCAGTGTCAGGAAGAAGTTTCGTCCGAAAGATAGTGAGATATTCTTTCCAGCTGGGATTCACCCCCTTTTCTTTATCTCGTATTTGTCTGGGAAAGTTTGTGTCTGGCGTCGCCTCAAAGGGAACTTCATGTACAAACCACAGTGACTTTATTATTAGTATTATTATTATTATTATTATTATCATTATTCTTATTATCCTTCTTATTATTATTCTTATTATTATTCTTATTATTATTA
>JAUUDW010401891.1:0-12852 GCA_032361385.1 Panulirus guttatus | reverse complement strand
TATATATATCAAAATAACTACAGAAACATGCATAAAATATATCTTCTGTTGTTTCAGATACGGAAGTTAAGCCTCACCATATAAATCGTTGACTGAGGCAATGACAACACCAAATTTCTAGTTGTCAAGAGTTGGATATATTTTGAAATGTTATTGCTTCAGATAATGCTGAGCCCACACCTTGTGATGCCATACTAAAGGTTTTTTCTCCTTCTGTATGCACATAGTCTGCATACAAATCTCTATAAAGTCAGATCAAATTATTGTTAAGAACACTTGCTCTCCCAAGGATGGAATCTAGATCCTCTCCTGATATCTCTAATTTGGTATAAATTTATTTAATGGGTACTCACTGAGTACTTCTGTTTAGAGGATAGAATTGCAGTACTCATGTACAGTAAAAAGAACAAGAGAATTTAAATAGATATATATTTTCATTTTAGCAAAACATGGATTATCCTTAACCATTCACTTTAGGGCTTCTCACATGATTTGCTTGTGGCTGAACATAATAAGTTTGGTATTAAGGTACAAGTTATTCTGTATATGCTTTACACACCACAGAAGAAGTGGAATTAAGTTTGTCATTGTATTTAGACATAAGAAACAGAGTGTGAGGAGCATGGGAGATTGCTCTTTACAAGAAACCAGCTTGGAAGACATGAGCTTATTCACAAAGGTTAGAAAATTTAAATGTGAAGACTGTGAAAAACTGTTCTTTAGGAAAGACAATCTTAAGATGCATAAGCTTATTCACACGGGTGAGAAATATTATGAATGTGAAGAATGTGGGAAAAAATTCAACAGGAAGGGTGGCCTTAAAAGACATACTGATGTTCACACAGGTGAGAAAAAATTTGAATGTGAAGAATGTGGGAAATTGTTTTCTCTGAAGAGCAATCTCAAGGTGCATAGACTCATCCACTTGCATGTGAAAAGGTTTGAATGTGAGAAATGTGGGAAACTATTTATTTTGAAGGGTGACCTAAAGAAGCATGAGCTTATTCACATAGGTAAGAAATGTTATGAGTGTAAGGAGTGTGGGAAAAGATTCCTTAGGAAGAATGATCTTACATGTCATATTAGCATTCACACAGGTGAGAAAAGGTATGAATGTGAGGTGTGTAGAAAAAAATTTCTTAGAAAGGAAGATCTGAAAAGCCATATTAATATTCATATGGGTGAGAAAAATTTTGAATGTGAAGAATGTGGGAAATTATTTTTTCGTAAGTGCAATCTTAAGAAGCATGTGGTTATTCACATAGGTAAAAGAAAGTTTGAATGTGAAGAGTGTGGGAAAAGATTCCTTAGGAAGGATGACTTGAAAAGTCACATCAATATTCACAATGGAGAGAAAATTTATGAATGTGGAGAATGTAAGAGAAGATTCCTAAGGAAGAGCGGTCTGAAAAATCATATTAGTACTCACATGAAGAAGACTAATCTTGAATTTGAGGATCTTGGGAAACATTTAGATCAAAAGATTAGCCTTAACATCAGAAACTTTTTCACAGATGTGACGAAAAGTTTGACTGAGGAATGTGGTTAGATATTCATTTGTAAGGGCCACCATAACAGACCAGCTTATTACTAAAGATTTGGAAAAAAAAGTGTTAATAGGAGCATTGTGGGAAACTACTCTCAAGGAAAAGTAACCTTGATAGGCATAAGCATGTTTATAGAGATGAGAAAAGTTAAATTTTGAGGAATGTGTAACCAATTTGTCAGAAGGATAACTTTAACACCCATAAGCTTATAAGTAGATGAAGAAAATCTTGTGATATGAAAATTGTAGAAATTCATTTACAAGAGTTATTTCATCCCTATATAGTTGTTCACAGGAACAAAGGACGTATGAAGGTGAGAAATATATAAAATTGTTTACTAGGAAGGGTGACCGAAAGTCACATCAGTACTCATATGAGTAAGAAAAAAATTGAAGGTGAAAATTACACTAGAAGTCACAAAGAAGAGCTCCTGGAGAGTGCATGTGCTGATCTGTTCAAAAAATGCATAGAATGTGAGGAGTGTGGAAAATTGCTTATCCAGAAGAAAATTTTCATTGACTTCATTATTGTGACAGATAGAAATACTCAGAAAAGCCCTCATCACCCATAACTTTGTTAACCTTCCTAGGTGGAGACTGCTTGTACCTCAGAAATGGAGATTTTATACATGTCTTCCTGCAGTCACAGCTATCTGGATACAGCTATAGCTAGTTTACTGCAGAAAAACTTGCTTTAACTTACTTTTTAAAGAACATTGATGAGTAACTGATGTGGAGCACAGATAAACCACTCCATAATAAGACAGTGTTGTGTAACTACTGAGGAGCCACATTTGATTGTTACTGAGTCAATTATAAGAAGGCATTTGATGGCATCCTTACACCTGGATTTCACTCTACTTTCTAACTGGAGGATTTGCTACTAGCTGACACTGCATAGGCTACAAGGAAGTATGTTTGGAAACTTACATTACTTTGGAAATCTGGTGGACTTAAGGTATTGGCAATGTATGGTTATAGCTACAGAGAGGGACGTAAGGCATTTGTGTTATGTGAATATGGATACAGAGAGAGTTAAATCACACTTTTCATTCAAACATGGCTTCAAGAGAAAGAGGAAGACAGTGATGAAGCATACATGAGGTAGATAACTTGCAGATGGAATTAAGATAAGGGTTGATCGAAGAAGTGAAAAGGTTATGTGGTTTGGAGGTCATCAGAAAGTATGGAATGGTCATATAGAATGTGTAGCAAATGATAGGCTGGTCAAGAAGATATTTTGTTGTACAGTAGTGCATACAAGGAACAGTAGGGCACAGAAGAGATGGATAAATGTGGTGACAGTGTCAATTAAGTATAGGAACAGTTTAGAAGATGATAAGGAATGACTGGGAATCAGATGCAGATGAAGCATTATGTTTATGCAAATGGCATGAACAGAGATTTTGGTCTCAGCTGACAAATCACTGTAGTGTGTAAAGTGAAATATTAAAGTGCTCTTATACATATGGAAGTTCATGTTTCACTTCAACACATTGAGCATGAGTTGAGGAGTTGTGAGTGATTTTGTAGATGCTTTTTTCAGGTGATTCATTCCATTGAATTGGGAATGAGGTACTGACAATAAGTGAATAGAATAGTATTTGGACAGACAAGATATAACCAACAAAGAATCAGGCGGTGGAATCTGTATTTGTATTAGTGAATGAAAATACAGAAACCTAAGTATGAAAGATATAACAATGATAAGAATATTGCTTACATAGTAGTGCTTTATACAGTTTCCTACATTTCAAAAAACTTGGAAATATGTTATTAGAAGTTATTGCAGATAGTTATCTTTTATCAGTACATCAGAAGACAGATTTCCAGAAGTCAAAATGATTTTCAGTGAATTAATTACTGCAACACAGAAAATTATGTTCCCAACTATAAGTTCAATATATGTTTCTCAGCCAGGACAGTTTTTTTTTTTTGTGTTTGATTAGCTGTTTGTAGTTACCCCTTTGTACTGTATGAGAAGGAAATTCTACACATATGGGGACCTATCTTGTTTGTATGTGTAATTATCCATTATTGATTACCCATTTATACTGTGTAGGAAGGGAGGGCTACATTTGTGGGGCCCATTTCTCTAACATTCTCTGCTGTCATATAACTTTTAAACTTCCATATACTATCCACACTCAATTTTTTTCATTCTCTTTATTCCATTTCTTCAATATCCATGCACTGTAAGAAGTACCTCTTTACATCTTTCATAACAAGTCTCTTTTTTTATTTTATGTTATAGTCTCTGGTTGTTCTATCAATGCACATTTTGAATATATGTTCTTTAATCATGTCATCAAACTGGTTTAAAAACTCAAGGTCACCTCTTCATCTTCTCTTTTATGGTGGACATACATAAGGACTTTATCCTTTCCCAGTTACTCATCTCGCTTAATTATGGGAAGATTTATGTTACTCTTTTCTGGACCCTTTCTGTTAGTTCTTTGTTGTTCATTAAGTATGGTGACCAAACAGAGAAGTATATTCTGCTTTTGTCTTCTTTTAGGAATGTGTGTATTAGTGGGATCACTGTTTGTGTGTTATGTGGAGAGAGCTTTACACTTGTGTTGGCCTTTTTCTAAACCTTGTGTATGCGAAGAATAGTTATGGCTCATTATAGAAAGCCTCCAACTGACTTATCATCTGATAACCTGTTGAATTGTATTCTGCTGTACAAGGTAAGATTAAACTTTGTAAAGCTCGCAGAATTAGTGATTACATAGTGGTTTCATGAGTATCTGAAGCTATGAAAGATTGTTTTGATTGTGAGACTGGTGATAATATCTGTACAAATTTACGTGTTACATTTGGCTTTATTGAATTATGTCAACAAAATATGGTTCCAAATAAACTTGTAAAGGTCTTGTTTAACTCTAACCAAAACAAGTTCCAAGTTGGTAAGATAATGCTATTGATGAATGTAAATTCTGTATCTGTTATCATTATCAGTACTCCATATACAGTTTAATGGGATGGATCAAGTACATACAGCCTCCATATCACTCACACAATCTCAAACTATGCCTAAAGAGTTTAAGTGAAACATGGACTTCTGCATCTGTAAATGTGTCTCTTACTTCTTTTTCTTGTCTCACACTAAGTTGATTAAAATGAGACTAATGTCTCCAATACCACCTCCTTTATAAAATGCTTCCATTGTATATAATCCCCTGTCATATCTTTGACATCTGAAATATCTCACTGCATCAACCCATCTCTTTCAGGGTCTGTCTCTCCTCCTTTTACCTTCTCCTGGGCTTTTGTATATTCTTTTGACCAACCTATTATGTCATACATTTCACATTACCATTCCAACCTAAAAGACTTTTTCATCCAACCACCTTTCTAATGAAATCTTCACACAACATGACCTTTCACATCTTTATTTTGTTTGTTCTAATTTGAACTCTATTATGCAAATTATCCATGTGTATTTTTTTTTGCCTAACCTGACCTATATACGCTTGGCTTTCCCAGCCATACATCAACAGTAAACCAAGCAATCCCCCATGCAAGCTTCATTTACACTCTACACAAGTTACTGGTTTAGAATATTCCCTTGACATCTAAGAAACTTCATCCTTTGTTACTAGCATTCCCTTAGGCATGTCTGTTATACTTTCATTTCTCTATATACCTCTTTAGAGTCTTAAACACCTCCTCTCAGAATAGTAAGATCATGATATACTTATGTTTTTTGTAATTCATCATCCTTTTAACACCTCCATTCAGGGCTTTATATTCTACACTTTTTCTCCAGTCATCACCATTTTCAGACAGGTTTGTCCATAATCTTTTCTTTTTCTTCCCCCTCAAGCTTTCTTAGATTTTTTTCCACTACACTGCACCCTTTTTTCCATGACATATGATTTACATGATGTACTAAACTACCAGCTTGGCAGGCTCTAAGAGAGCAGTCTTAAATTGACTCTAGATCACCTCTACCTAACCCTGAACTGTTTTGTACCCTCTCAGCTTCTGCCCCAACTTTTGTTAAACATGAGTCTCTGGGTGTCATCCCTCTATTTTTCCATTCTTATTTTCTATCTCTTTTTTTTTTAATTCATATTCTTTGTCCTATTCATTCTACAGTGACCCTAACATACTGTTATGTGATGTGATAAGCCTCCTGCCAGCCTGAAGACCACATGTCGTCACTCACATTATCTCTCTTATTCCTGTTTAAAAAAACAAATCTATCATGCTGTTGACTGCTGCATCTCCCCATTGTCTGTATTAAGTGTACATTGAGCATTTTTTATGTAAGAATGTACATGCAACACTCTAACCTGCTGCTGTATGCATCCCATGTATTCTTTCACCATTGGCATTTGCATCTGGGACTCCATACCCACATATCTCACTCTCATCCATTCTGTCCTTCATCTTTCATTCAAGTCACCCATCACACATTGTTTTTCCTATGGATTTATATTATTGCTCTTTCAAGTTCTTTATTAAAGGCATCCATTATGTCTTCTCTATCATTAATTGGCACATATGGAACTATTATAGATATTTTTAACCTTTCACTTTTGAACTCCACGACAAGTAATCTTGCACTGATACACTTTCAGTCAAACATCTTTTGAAACTACTTCCACTTCTTTAACAGCACTTCTGCATAACCACATGTATAATGAAGGCCTGATTTTGCATCTTTCTCTCCATCCAATTCAATGATCCCATTACCTCACAGATGTGTCTCTTACATGTGAAATGTGTAAAATCAGAGTAAAATTGGTTGTAAATGCAGCATTGAAACTATGTTGAGAGGTAATTATCCTAAGAATGCTTGAACAGTATTAAGACCCTGAGAGGCTTTAAGTCAGAATGTGCTACCTGAACATAATTCTGTGTCTTATGTTGAACACCTTGAATTGCACGCAAGATTTGATGAACAGTATAAGATTTTCAGCAGGGATATTATGATATTTTAGTCTCAGACAGAAAAGGGTGAATAAAAAATATTATTGTCATGGTCTCATCAGAACATATAAAGCTATAGGTCCAGTAAAAATATGTGGCTAGGTTTAAAAGACTGTATGTTCCAGTTATCATATCATATGCCAGTACTTTCCCAGTCACTTGTTCAGTATTGTGGAAAACATTAGAAATTGCATTAGTTACTATTAATAATTTACTAGCGGTAAATAATGTTGTAAGACCATTAACACTACAGCAGTAACTATGAAATGTTTTGAAACAATTGAACAAAACTGTTAATAGCTTCAAATGAAGTAGTTTAAACTTCAAAGATATGCTGTATTGCTAATGGTGAGGGCTGAAGTGTAGATCACGTAACCTCGTTAAACTGTCTGTATGATAAAATAAGATCATATGCTTGAGTTCTTTTTATAGACTTACGGAAAGCATTGCATTTGAAACCTCACAGCATTGCAAAAATTGATCTATATGGGTGTAAATTCAAGTCCTGTTCTTTGTCCTAAATAATGATATGATAGATGCAGGTACTCCTTAATGCTGTGTTTTCATCTTTGCATTTTATATTATGTATAAGTGACAGTTATATCCTTAGTAAAAGTAGCATGCATGTTAAACATACTAACCACATAGTGTTTTGAATAGTACATCTTTTTAAGTAAAAAAATTCTGTAATTTTGTTGTGTACACTGCACTGTAAATCAGAATATATTTAATGCTGAAAAAATAAAAGAAATAGTATTAGAATTTAGAACTTTTAAAGATAACCAGTTCTTGAACTGCAGATTGAAATTGTTGAATGAGAAATAAGTTAAAACTACCTTGGTCACATCTTAGATAACAAAATGTTAGCTTTGAAAAACATGAATAACACTAATGCAGAATGTATTAAGAGGCTACATTGTTTGAAAAGTCTAAGGAAACTTTAAGCAGGCATTGCATTTACATATTTATTTTATAGATGTGTGATCCAGTCATTGATGACTTTTTCTTAAACTACATGTAGGGTAATATCACCATTTGCCACAGAGATAAGTTGCTTAGAGTTTTCAAAAGGATCAGTAGACTGAATGTAGAAAACTGTGTACTGATGTAGATGAAGAATTTCCTTGTTAGATATTAACCAGATAATGATTAAACATCATCTTTACAACAGACTTGTGTTTCACCTTCAGATAGTAGATTAAAAGCATGCCAGGACTGTAAGGTTTAGAAATTTATTTTTACTGTTGCTAAAAAAGTGTTGATTGGATATCAGAACTTGATCTTGTGATTAAGGCTATATCTGTCTATATTATCTAACATTACTGCAATGAAGTAAGTGTCTTTGTGCACCGGAAATGTTTGTTTGCCCTTTTTTTTAATTTGTATTATTTATTCATTTTTTTATGCTGTGGGTTTGCCTGAGGACATGTTTCACTTTCTGGTAATCTTTCATACTTGTTCACCTTGACCTTTCTGTTAGAAACAGGTGATTGAGGGTTAGAGGAAAAATCTTCACTTGGCTTCCTCCACTGTACCATTTTTTTGAAGTAATAATACAGAAGTGGATGATTTTCAGCCCCTTCACTGGCTCCCTCCCATCTTAGTTGCCTTCTGCAACATATAAGGTACATGAATAGTATTTTTCCCCTATCCCCAGGGATAAAGATGTGCTCCACCCAGGAACTGAACCCATGTTGCAAGAATGAAAATCATGCATGATACCACTACATCAGCGGCACTCTAAGTGGTAAGTAATTGATTAAGTATATTTTATATTTTCATTTGACAATACCTCTCATGCCTAGAAAGTAGGGTGTTGTGTGACTGCTGAAGAGCTACAACTAACTGACACTATACAGGCTAAAGGGAATATTTGAAAACATTTCTTAGCAGTGTGCCTCATAGGATGTAAGTTCCATGTACTTCTGTAGGCTATCAAAGGAGCCCTCCTAAACAGTTTATGCAATATCATTTGATTCACAAAGTGAACTATGCCTAGCTTAGCTTAGTTTACCTTTCTTCCCTTGGTAAAAAAAAAAGAAAGAAAAAGACTAACTACACATACACCCTCAGGCTGCTAGAAGCACATAAATAAGGCACCAAAAACATTATTTCCTGCAAGCATCCCACATACCTCAGAAAACCTACACTATACACCTGTAGACACTTTAATTGTCTTCCACTTTAAAACTGCACCAACTCATGTCCAACCCCTTCCCTCTTTACTGTAACCACCCAGTGAAAAGGTAGTTGTCATTTGCAGTTCTGGCTGAAGACTCCACAGAGAAGCTGTAGAAGCTGGTAACAGGGTTTAGGAGTATTTGAAAGGAGAAAGTTGAGAGACTATTTGAACAAAAGTATAATAATGAGGTATAACAGGTAGATGAGAGAGAGTAGTTTGATTGTAAGTGTAACTGTTGGGATATAGAGGAAGTGGAGTGCTTTAGGCACTTGGGGGTTGAGGCAGTAGTCGATAGAACCATGGAGGCTGAAGTGAGTCATAGGATAGGAGAGGGGGCCATGGTTCATTAAGGAGTGAGTAGAGTAATTCATTGTCATTTTTGGCAAAGAAGGGTGTGGTTGAAGTTATAGTAGTCCCAACAGTTTTATATCGATGTGAGTCTTGGAGTACTGAATGCAAAGAAAAGAAGATGGAAGTTTTGGAAATTTGTTTGAGGATATGTGATGTGAGGCAGATTCAATATGTAAGGAATGGTGGTGCAAGAAGTTTGTGGTTGCAAGTGCAGTATGACTGAAAGAGCTGACCAGAGTGTGCTGAAATGGTTCTGGCATGTGGAGAGGATGAGCAGAGAGAGACTGGCTTAGGGGATCTGCATGTCAGAACTGGAGGGAGGAAGAGGGAGAGGGACACAGAAAGAGATGGAAGGATGGAATGGAAGAAGCTTTAGAATACTGGGTCCTGAACATTCAGGAGGCTGAGAAGAACACATGGGATTGAATTAACTGGATTGCTGTGGTATATGGGGCAGTGTGTTGTCATAAGGGTGGACCAGGTCATTTGAAATAGTCAAGGTAAGCCATGGAATAGTTTGTGGGGCTTGGTTGTGGATGGCAGACTTTGGTATCATTAAATTTTACGTGACAGCTAGAGAAAGCTTGTATACAAATAACACTATTGCTTGTTAGTACCTAATGCTGCTTTGTTGAGAAAAGAAAAGCAGTTGGGTAGAGGAAAAAAATCAATATTGGGTTGAATTTTCACTGTAAAAGATGGACAGATATCCAGATGTCAGAAAGTTTTAAAATAATGGAAATAAAATATACATAAATTGTTCATATTCTATTGGTCATAACAGTGGCAAGTTTATTGATCAAACAGAACTCATAACCTTGTGCTTACCATTGTAGGAAGTGTAGAATCAAATAGCTGTATGAGTCAAACAACAGGAAAGATTCATATGAATAAAAGAGGATTCACTTAGGTGTATATTATAAATGTATGTTCAAGATTTTAGGAGTAGTAGCATGGTAATATTTCACACCTTTCTTAAAAGTAACGGGTATTTGTATTTTTGCTGAGTTAAAGTGTTACTCTAATGAAGTGAAGTTTGAATTGGCTTGTAGATCCATATTTTGTCAATAAACATCATATCTTTTAGATGCTGTGATGTAGCTTGTGCCTCAAGTTGCTAGAAAACTTTGGAGATGTCCTCAGATGGAAGAAAGTGAAAAGACTACAGCATTTAGTGATACAAGCTTGTACTTGATGCTGCCCATGTTGTAAGCAATCTGGCATCGAGTCCTGGCATATTCCACCAGAGGGCTTATGTGTAGTGGGTAATACACCTGAGGATATACCTTTTAAGGATAACAGAGGGGTATTGCATTCTCAAGTTACTTTCTGGATTCCAGGTACAAGACCCTCATGTAGTCATGGCTCCTTTCTTTCGACATCACATGAGTGGAACTTTATTATGTTGTCATATTTAACACATGTACAGTTGAATAGTACCTGTGTAAAGCGATGGTTGACGGCTTTAAAACTGCTATTCATAGACCAATCTTTGCTACAATTAGTAGTGAGAAAACACATTGAAAGACAGCCTAGACCTACCTGCCTTTCCTATATGAATAGTTGTGTGCTTCACTAAATACTTCTAGTGGCAAAGGGACTTATGGCACTCAACATTGATATGGCTTCTTTCTTATGTGAATAATACGCTGAACATTGATACTGCTTCTCTCTTGTATGAATAATACTATGAACATTGATATGGCTTCTTTCTTGTATGAATAATACATTGAACATTAATATGGGTTCTCTCTTGTATGAGTAATACACTGAACATTGATATGGCTTTTCTCTTGTATGTATGATACACTGAACATTGATATGGCTTCTGTCTTATATGATTAATACATTGAACACTAATATGGCTTCTCTCTTGTATGACTGATACACTGAACATTGATATGGCTTTTTTCATGTATGAGTGATCAGATGCTGCATAAAGTGACTCCCAAGGCTGAAGGACATCTGGCATCGGTGGTTGTAGTAGTGTATCCATGAGAGGAGGTACCTCAGTACACAGCTTGGTACTGCCTGCTTAAGGATGAGATAGATATTTTGTAAATAAACATAGACTTAAAAGTACATTTTGTAGATAAACATAGGATTCAAAGTACATTTTATAAGTAAACACAGAATTTAAAGCCCATGTCACCTAACATTCTTTCCGATATTTTCAACACCAGTAAACTTATTCCCTTATGATTCTGTTTCATTTGGTAAATCATTGACATTGATCAGAAATGGTAATGGCTCAAGCACCAGGCCCTGGTGAATTTTGTATGTTTCCCTGACTCAGCTTGAGGAGGCTGCTATGACATATGTTCATTGTCTGGTGTTGGTTAGTTGGCTTTCAAAGTTTTAATATCAAGCTTTGTCATCAGTCTTCTGTGAAGGACAAAATAAAAAATCTGACAGTCCAGGAAGTTACAGTCCACTACCATATCTCTCATTTGTAGGCTAATACTTTTTCACACACACACACACGCACATATATATATATTTTTTTCCATACATATCCGCCATTTCCCGTGTTAGCGAGGTAGCGTTAAGAACAGAGGACTGAGTCTTAGAGGGAAAACCTCACTTGGCCCCTTCTCTGTTCCTTTCTTGGAAAAGCAGAAACTGGAGGGGAGGATTTCCAGCCCCCCGCTCCCTCTCCTCTCCATATATCTGATGCCCTTTCCAACTGGAACTCCCTCAAGGGTATGGCCATGGCAATAGTGTCCATAACCAATGAACGCCAGTGCTGCCTCTTTGCCTTTAGATCATAACCCTTAATAGGCCATTGGCAGAGGGTAGTGTTTGCATAGGCTTCCTCCCAAATGTTTGTACTGACTACTTTTACCTAATGCTCCTACCAATTACTTCTACCTGATGCTCAAGCCTAATTGTTCCCACCAACTACTTTTTCCTATTGTTCCTACCATTTTGCCAAAAGGCAGGGCTAGCACATGGTGCTCAACTCGGGAAAATCTAGAGTTACGAAGAATGAGCTGTGTGACTTAAGTGGTCAGGTGCTATGCAAGACAAGGAGAGATTATATATGTGTAAACTGAATACCAGTAGTCCACGTGTGGGTGAGGCAGAAAGAAAAGAGCTACCTGGGTCAGAGGAGTACATCTTGACAACCCTGGAAGTGCCGGCTCACTATGCTGCCGTCACTAGCCTTCCCAATACCCAGGTGGGTAGTGCTGGTAATGCACCTCCATGGTCGCTGGCTGCCTACCAACAACTACCTACGTGGTTTATCTTAACCACCTTCATATGCCCTGATGAAGTTCACTGATGGCACATAGCTCCTCATATATCACAATCCTCCAATTCATTTTGTCCAGGTTATGGCTCTCAACCTCCTGAATGTTCAGGCCCAGATCCTCTTTCTCTCCATCCTTTCATCTTATGCTATACCCATTACCCTTAATCCTTTGGGATGACCACTTGCTACCCTTTCTAATTTGCCCACCTCCCTTGTGCTACATACTTCTGTTGCACATGCTAGGTTTAGTCCTCTGTGCTGTCAGTGGACTGAACCAGGGCATGTGAAATGTATGAGTTAAACTATGGAAAGGTCTGTAGGGCCTGGATGTGGATAGGGAGCTGTGGTTTCAGTACATTACACATGACAACTAGAGACTGAGTGTGAGCGAACGTGGCTGTTCCATCTGTCTCCTGGTGCTACCTCACCCTTGCGGGGGGGTGGCGATGCTATTTCCTGTGGGGCGGGGTGGCATCAGGAGTGGATGGGGGCGAGCAAATGTAAATATGTACATGTGTATATGTATGTATATATGTATATGTTGGTATGTATATGTACTGTGAATATACGTGCATG
>JAUUDW010401890.1:3407-20514 GCA_032361385.1 Panulirus guttatus | reverse complement strand
GTATGTATATATATGTACTGTGCATATATGTGCATGTATGTATATATGTGTGTATGTGGGGGGATGGGTCTTTCATCATCTGTTTCCTGGCGCTACCTCGATGACGCGGGAAACAGTGATCATGCATAATGATATATAGCATTAATGGGATGGCCTTGATTAGGGCCTCAGCTGCCTGTGCTGTCTCAGCTAAAAAAAAAAAAAAAGAACTTGAAGAATAAACTTGTGTTTCTTGCTTTTGACTTTCTTCCGATACTTTGTTCTTTTAGAAACAGCATTACCTTTGGTCAGTTCACCTCCATGATTGTTGATGGAACACCTTCTCTTCTTGTCAGCAGTGGTGTTCCTTAGGGTTCTTTCATGTCTCCAGCCATCCTTCCTCTTTTCTGTCAGTGACTTTCTTACTGCAATAAATATCCTAATTCACCTATACATTTTTTGTTTACTGTATATCATAACTAGTTATACTAGGGTCATTTTATGTGTTGTTAGATTTTTTGATGCTGATGAGTACTGTAATTAGTTGTGGAAAGAAAGATAATCAGTCAGATTATAGAAATTTGATAGCAAAGATATACAGTTTATTAGATTATCTGGGGAACCACATACCCTAAACTAAAAATATCTTTACTCCATAGTGAAAACTTTTATATACATTAAATATAGAATATTATTATTACTTTTTGTTATACATTAATAAGAATCACTAGTTATGTTGTAAGTCTTAATATCTTAAATAATGGAGTCTGATTACAGTACTTCAGTTGGTTTTGGCAGGATTTAAGCTAAAGAGATTTCCCCCTACAGCTTTTCAGCAGTCTTTCATCTTGATCTCTGTTATCCTGGGGTTATAATGGATGTATCTGTATACAAATAAATGAGTAAACTTTGTGTCATATATTGCAGGTCTGTCTTGTAATAACATTAAGTCATTCTTATTAATGGTGTTGTTTAAACTGATTTTTTCCCAACATGCTTACGAAGCTCACAAGTCTTTTCTATCAAGCATTTGTAAGTTGCACATTACTTCCTAAGGAGTCAACTTCATATGGTAGGCATAGGCAGTAATGTGGCTAGATAAAAAGATTTATATTGCATTTTTTTTATGTTTATTTCCGTTTCAGTTCTCAATTTGTTATTAAAGTACTATTCAAATTGTTTAGTTGAAGTTGCACTTATTTGATGTTGTTGCTATTTTCAGCATTTTTTGTTGTTGTTGCAGCTTTTGTTGGTTTGTGCTTTTATCACAAATATATTTTTTTTATATCATCTACACTCTTCACATGTGGGGATGTTCTTGTTTTGTAAGCAGGTCAATTCATTTTTGCAGTTGATTTTCAAAATATCTTGTAAACACAACACATAAATGGAAGAAGATAAAGGATATATAGAAATAAGCTTACTTTTCTCGTGAAATGACTCATTAGCAATTTATTCCTACTTTTGAAAATGCTTGAAAGTCATGTACTTTACAGTCCAATGTAGTCTAAGCACATGGCTTTTGGTACAGTAAGTTTAGCTGCTCTGACAAGTATCAGCGACCCTCACCAACTGTCATCTATTTGGCTGTAATGAGAAATTTTTATGAACTTGTTTTGATGGGGGAGGATCCCTTTTCAGCAGCTTCTTGCATGGACTTTACATAAATTTAGGTGATATTGTCCCATGTGGCCTGTTGAGAAACCTACTCACTATTTGAAAATATTAGACCTAATTCTAGCTGCTAAAAGATAAGAATGTTCTCATCGGTAATGTTATGCTAGGAGAAAAGTTTGGTATAAGTGATCACAAGGAAATCACTTTTGATGTAGCTTTCAATATTCTTCTCAATTTTAGTCTGAACGACAGTGTGAAAAAATACCATATTTTAGACTCTCGTAGCTTAGACGTGTTTCATTAAGACCTTCAGTTTAATGGAGGGAATGCATGTAACAGCATATAGCACAGAATCATTTTCCAAAACTAAGCCATAAGAAATGCTTGTTATTCAGGAAAGTAGAGGGCATAAAACTCATATATATTTCAGATTGTATATAGCAATGTCTTAAGTACACTAATGTCATAAACTAAAAAGACAATTAGTTCACTGAAACAGATCTGATTCCTTAGGGAAAAGATGGTGTGATTTACGGGTAAATGAGGCGCTTGATCTTGAAGTATTGTGCACGTAGGGGTGGTCTTTTGTTTATTTTATTATTTTGTTATTTGGACATTATTATATTTATATATGTTCTGTTTTGCTCATGTTGTGCATTTTCTGTTATCCACAAAACAGATTATGTATTGCATCATTATAATGATAATGCTCTTGTAACTTTTTTGCTTAAAGTAGAAACTTGCATTTGCTAACCATCAATTTAAGCAATATGAATTAAAGTCTGTATTTGGTATCCTGCTTGCCACTGACTTATCTTAATTAGTTTTAACCTATTGTTTTTATCTGATTTTTTTTGTATTCCTTATGACTAGCAGTACATTTTGCATATTAATATAGAGAATTATATTAAATACTTTCAATAGATGATATTTGTGTGATGAATCATTTTTTTTCCTGGCATTGGTGGTTAATGGCACATCTTCATTGGTTTCAGGCGAGTGAGCAGCAGTCAGGGTTAGAAGGTAGTGTACAGGAAGCCCAGGCATGGGAGCGAGAGTACGTCAGTGTCCTTGATTATTTGGCACAATCTGATTTGATCCTCAATCAGGCAATTGCTGACCAGATACAAGTTGATCAAGTTCAGGTGAGTGTATATAATCAATATTTTTGCTATTCCTTCTCTACTTTCGACTGATAAAAATAAATGTTGTGTGTTTTGACATAAAGAGGTAGATCAATGAACATCACGTATTATTACTGGGTGTTGTGCTTGATAATAGACAGTACGTGATAAAAGACAGGTTTCACCAAAATTTTGTGGCTTTCTGGGGTTTACCATAACTGACTAATGCAATGAAGGGATACAGTGTAACAAAGCAAGAACAGACATTTGCATCTTTTCCTTGGTTTACATTATGATTATTTCCAAATGAGTTGAGCTTGGTAATGATACCAAGCTTAAAAATGATATTTTACATATAATCTCTGTGTTTGTACTAAAATTGTTAAGAAAGGTAGTATGTTAAAAGGTACCTAAACTACGGAATATTTTATTTTGACCTATTGGTAATAATTCTGTGTAGGTAATATATCACTGCCAGTAAATACTCATTTTTCTGATTGATTATTTATATACAATGCCTTTGTAATAGTTGAACATATATCCATCTATATCTCTGATGCCCATTCCATTTGGAACTCCCTCAGGGAGGAGGCCACAGCAATTGAATCTACATAACTAGTGAACTCCAGTGCTGCTTCTTAGCCTTACGTGCCTCACCCTTAACAGGCCACTGGCAGAGGGCTGAGGCTCCCACCTAATGTTCCTACTGACTGCTTCTGTCTGATGCTCTTTTCAACTACTTCTGCCTATGATTTCCACCTAATGCTCATGCCTAAATGTTCTTACCTACTACTTCTATCATCTACTTTATTTCATGTGATTTATGTTTCATAATCTTATCTACAATATATTGATGGCTGTTGTGCTTTGTTAGGGTATTTGATATGGTATTTGGTGCTTGTCATTTAGTTTATACATTGTATGAATGAAAAAAGAGATTCCTCATGTTTAAAGACTCATAACATTTACAGGTTCAAGCAGAACTTTTGACACAACAAGATGTCCTAAAGAAGATGCAGAGACAGGTGGAAGTGTATCACAGTCAGGGCAAGACAGAAGCTGCACTGCGACTGGAAGATCAAATTACCCACCTTCAGGTGAGCTTACCTATCTGTCTGCCTCTTTGATGATGAAAATGTTCATTGTGTATGTAAGAAGCTGGATTGAATACTGTTGTAAGTCGCTAACCAACAACCTGAAATAAGCTGGAAGGAATCTAGAAACTCATTGCAAGTAATATAGGCTGAATGGAATACCTGATCTACTTTGAAAGACGAAAGTAACTGAAGCTATACAGTCTTGAAAGAAGAGTACAAAGGTATATGATAATTTATGCATGGCAACAAAGAGGTGAAAAATAATTATTTTATTGCTAAAAACCTCAGATCTGGGAAGAGACTGTGATTAACTTATAAATATACCTGAATATATATAGAAAAAATGTGTGTGAGGAATACTTAGAGACAGAAGGTTTTGTATGTGGCAATTGTGGCTGTGGGGAATGCTTTTGATTGGGTTGATAGAGGTACTTTGTGGTAGGTGTTACGAATATAAGGAATGGAAGGAAAGCCAAAAGAAACTATACATATATCTATATCTCTGATGCCCATTCCCTTTGATAACTCTCTCATCAAGGAGATGGCCATGGCGAAAGAGTCTCCTTAAATGTTGAACTCCAGTGCGAAAGAGTCTCCTTAACTGTTGAACTCCAGTGCTATTAGAAGCAGTGAGGAGTTCCTATCAAGAGAGTAAGGCGTGTATGCAAGTAGTTAGAGAGGAAGGTGAGAGGGTCCCAGTGGGTCTCTGGCTGGGGTGTGAAGTCACCATGGCTTTTTAATTTATGTATGAATGGAGTGGCGAGGGAGATGAATGTAAAGGTCATGGATAGAGGAGCAGGTATGCTGTCTGTAGGGGTTATGATCAGGTCAGCCATAATTGTTTTCTTTTCCAAGATGGGCAGATTAAGGCTTCTAGTCTGTCCGTGTACCTTAGCTTTCTTAATTCTGGTACCATCTTTGTTGCCTTTATCAGGACTATTTCTGTTAGTTCTTTGTGCTGCTTTAGTATGTTACAGTTTTGGCCTTTTATGGTTATGAACAGCTTGCTAAGCATTTCTTTTCCATATTCTTGAAATCTAATCATGTATTTGCTCACAGACAGTTTCTCCTTTAGTACTTTCCTGTTGTGGGATTCTGACAACAGGTTAGGGATGATGTTGACTCCCTGGATCTTCTCACAAACAATCCTGAGGCATATATTCTAGTCGATAATAATCTTGCTGAGGCTTGCGCTTTGTCCAATGCTCATTAATATATATTTACTCTTGTTTGAATTTTGTCAACCATATATCAGACCAACTTAGGAGTTTGTCAAGGTCCCGAGTAAAGTGATACAATCCTTTAAGCTTTTTACTTTCCTCATGACCTTTGCCTTATATGCAAACATATTCAGGTAGAAGTCCATACCTTCAGGTGAGTCATTTACTTAGATCAAGAAGAGTAATGTTCCCAGAACAGAACCCTGTGGCACTTTGCTGGTAACATTGACCAATTATGAGAAGGATTCTCTGACATAAGTCCTTTCTTTGTGTTTTGTTTATGGTTAACATTTTTATTGCTATTGATAACTCATTCTGAAAAGGGAATGATTGATAGTTTTGAGTTTTTATGTAACAAAACATGACTAATAAGTATTTTTCATGTAGTTGTGAAGATAAGCATTTCCATAGAAAAGTAACCCTTTTTACATGTACATAAACTCCTATATCTCTATATTCCCTATTTCTGTCTGCAGAGAAAATATGAAGAAATTGAAATGAAGCTGAGGGTATGTCGGAAACCATGTGACTTTGATACCCGTTTGAATCAGATGAACCAGCAATTGACGGAAATCAGTCAGAGAGTTCATCTAGTTAATCTAGGTTCTGGGGATCCAGATCGGATTCAAGAGCAGCTAAATCAATGCATGGTAAGATGTAGGAAGCTAATTAGTTTATGCTCTCACTTTTTTTGTCATAGAATGATTTGGTTGTGATATTTTATGTTGCAGAAAGTTGTATTACATTATGATTGTTTCTTTGCCTTAGAGATGGATAGAAAAGTATATGTCGTACTTTTCTTTAACCAGATCCTTGAGGGAGAATTCAACATGAAATAAACTAAGGAAACTTATCAGTATCCATGTAAACACTTTAGATGGTCATTGTTTCCGGTAATTTGAAGTATGCACTTGAAGTTAAGAGTAGCACTATCATCCTAGTCTTGTCCTTGTATAAATTACTTACAGTATTTTGGATCTCTTTGGATTAGAATAAACACTTGGCAGTGGCAGCCTCTCAGTGCATGTAGTGGACCATGTCTGAAATTAAAAAGTCAAAGTGTTTTACTGTTATGCATGATAGGTTATTGCCCCAAAACTGGGATTTTATTAATACTGTATACCCATATCTCATCATGCTTGGATGCTTAAGAGCTATATGAGATATATAAACAAAAATATAGGACTGATCAGTAAAGATTGGTATAAGGAGAGCTGAAGTTCAGATGAGTCATGCAAGTTAGAAAATTTGAAGGTGTACTGAAAGTTATGGTAAGTGGAGAACTTTTGCCAGTTTTGATAGATGAATGTGAAACCATAGTTTTCTCGGGTTAAGGTGGGCAACAGATAAGAGCAATAGAGATGGATAACTTATTTAGTGTAGTGGGAATTACTTGAACACATAGAATGAGAATGACTGTATGAGAAAATTGTGGTGTGTAATTCATCTAAAAGTTGCATTAGTATAAGCTTTTAAGGAATGTAGATGGGTGCAACAAAATCATATTAGTGTGAAAATGGACAGTATCCTGAGTGAGTTTTGAGATAGACAAGGGAGTGAGGCCAGGCTGTGTGATGTCAGTGTAGGTTTTCCGTATATACATGACAGCCAGCGAGAGAGTTTGAAGCAAGAACAGGAAGAAAGGGAAAAGGTATGAGTTGGATTGAAAGTACTGGTTGTTGATATTTAGGTTTCATGTAGATGATTCATGATTGCTAACAGAGTGAAGTGAAATTGCAGACAGTGAATCGTTTCATACACTGTATTAGATAAAGATGAAGTTAATTCTTACATGGTATGATGATGGATTTTGAAAGGAGTCCTTATGAGTACTTATGGTGAGATTTTGTAGTGGGACAGAACTAGTGCTCACTATATATCCTGCTCATTTCAAAATGCTGTTGTTTTTTCTGCCAGATGCATTGAGATAATCATTGTAGTACCTCATGTGATTGCTTTTTGATGAAATTTCAATGTGGCTATGATTGTTTTCAGTACTTAGAACCCTAGTTACTGCTTAACTTTTAACCGAGTAGAGATCATCTCGTAACCCAGCGTCATCACAGGGAAAGGTGAAGACAGACCCTGAAACTTAAGGACCCATTCCCCAAGGAGCCAAGTCTGGAGGTGTAAGAACAGAGGAAAACCTTGTGATATGTCAGGGGATTGAATTCCATTTGTTTCTGGTGTACTGAAGAATTTTTGCTTTAGTTAAGCTTACTTCATAATTCTGTGTCATTAGTAGAGGAGGCAAGGACAGACTCGAAATGATACTCCATCTAGTATACTAGAGGTGCAGTAGGGGCACCAAGATGAAGGTTATGTACCCAGAGGGAATTTGTGTGATATCTAATCGGTTTATTTCTTTGAGAATCCTAAAAAAGGCTTTGAAAATCTTCAGAGCACAGAAGCCTAATTGTTGCTGATATACTGCATGACCTGTTATTAAGTCAGAGTCATCTTTGAGGCCATTGTTAACTCAGAGGTGGGCTCTTTTGTTAACTATTTCTTTTCCTACACCTTGAACCTTTGGAACTCAATACCCTCTCATGTCTTTCCAAATAACTATGACCTGGCAAATTTTAAAAGATAGGTTTATCACTTCCTTTAAAATTCAAAATTTCTCTTGTCTTCTTTTTCCTTTTCATTGCCCTACCTAATGTACCTACTGACTGCTCCTACCTAAAGCTCCTGCTTAATGTTCTTACCTACTACTTCTACCTATGTTTTTACCTAATGCTCCAACCCAAGTGTTTCTGCCTACTGCATCAATCTACTTCTCTTACCATTTTGCCAAAAGGCAACGCTAACACTTATTGGTCACCATAGGAAAATCTAGAGTTACGAAGAATGAGCTGTGTGAGTTAAGTGTTGTCAAGTGTTATGTATGACAAGGAGAGATTGTATGTTTGTGGACAGAATGTACGTAGTCCACGTGTGGGTGAGGCAGAAAGAAAAGACAGCTACCTGGATCAGAGGAGTGCAACGTGACAGCCTCTGAAGTGCTGGCTCACTATGCACCTGTCAGTAATGCTCCCTATATCCAGGCAGGTAGTACTGTTAATATACTTCCCTGTTTTTTGGCTGCTTAGCAGCTGCTACCTACTGTTTTATTATCTCATCTTCACAGAATAAGAGTTTGGGTATTCATATGGCATATAATTTATTATCTTTACAGGGTTTGTACCAGACACTTAGTGAAGTAAAGGCAGAGGTGGAAAATGTGATAGCAACAGGCCGTAAGATAGTTAAAGAAGGACAGTCTTCAGATCCTGATGATCTCACCTTTCAGTTAGACCAATTAAAGGCACTATATAACCAAGTTAGTGATGCAAATATTTACCTTTGTTTATTAAAGACCTTGGTTTAAGTTTATAAGAACAGAAATAGCCAATGACCTCACAAGTGGACTTTCATGATGTGTTTAGCATTGCTGACCATGAATCATGTGGGAGCCTGCCTAGGTTAAGGTTCATCCTCCCATGGGGCTGGTTGGTTAATGGGTACCTGACTTGGACTATATGTAATTACCTATTTGTAACTACTTATTTGTACTGTATGGGGAGGGAGTCATAAACGTGTGAGTTCCCCATCTCTTGAACATTCTCTGCTGACATAGAACTTTTTAAATGTATGCATGATGTCTGCATTAACTGTGTCTTCAGTCATTTTATTCCATTCATCCACCCCTCATATATTATAAGAATACATCATTATGTCTTTTTTTAACAAATTTCTTGCTTAATTTCCCGCTCTGTCCTCTCATTAGCCTATCCTGACATATATCAAAGAACTGTTCATAGTCTGCATTATTGATCTGTTTTAAAAACTCAAAGAATGTGATCAGGTCACTCCTCACTACTTATTCTTCCAAGCTGGGCAAATTTAAAGCCTTTTAGCCTCTCCCTGTTACTTGACTCTCTTAACTCTGGTATCATCTTTGTTGCTCACCTCTGGAACTTTACAATTAAGTCTGTGCTTCTTTACATTTGGTGACCAAACTTGAGAATCATATTCATGTTTTAGCCTTATGGATGTATGATGTGAACAGTTTGCTGAATAATTCCTTATCCATGAACCTGAATGCTATTCTAATGTTTGCTAGCAGTCAGATGGTTCCCATAACTATTCTCCAAAGGTGGGACTCTGGCAACAGGTTTGGGACAATGTTGATTTTCAAGTCCTTCTTACACTCAGATTCATGCAGGTTGTTACCAGGCATATGATGGTCATGTCAAAGGCTTCTGTCACTGTGACCTATCTTTGTTACTTTACATTTACTCAGGTTGATCTACATAACCATGTATCAGACCAACTTTGGAGTTTTTCAAGTTTTTCACTTCCTTCATAACCTTTCCATCATCTACAAACTTATTCATGTAGCAGTCTTTACCTTTTAGGCAAGTCATAGTAGATTGCTCCATAACAGAACCCTGTGGCACTTCTCTGGTAACCTCAACCTCGTTTTTTGTTCCTTTCCACTTAGATAATCGTCCATCCATGGAAGGATTTTCCCCTTTATTCCTGCCTGGTGATTCAGCTTCTTAATCATCCTCCCATACAGTATTGTGCCAAATGCTTTCTATCAGTTCAGATATAAACAATCCACTCAACCTTCCCTCTTGGTATAGACAGAGTTTACTCTCTTGTAGAACTCTAAAAGGTTTATTGCTCATGACCATTCCTCCCTAAAACCATGCTGTCTCTTACATGGATGATATCTCCTTATTAGAAAGCTATCCATTTGCATTTTGTTTATCATATCTAGGACCATACAGACCATGCTCATCTTCTCTTATATATTAGGTATGACATTTACCTTTTTTTCCACTTCCTTGGCATTTTGTCTCTCACTAATGGCATCTCGAACAGTATTTCAGGAGGTTTTTCTTTTATTTCTGCCCATAGTTTTTGTACATATGATGACATTTCATCAGAACCAAGAGCCTTGTGTAGGTCAAAACCTTATGTCATTTTGTTTATGCCTATTTTAGTTATCTCAATGTTTTCTAAAACCTCTCCTCCATTCCAACTCATTGTTTTAGGGCTGTTATGTCTTCCTGTGAAAACACTTTTGAACATATTAAGTTCCTCACTTATCCTTACATCATCTGCAATTCTATATATCTATCTGTCTGTACTTCTGATACCATTCCCTCCAGGAACTCCCATGGCAAAAGAGTCTCTATAACTAGAATTTCAGTGCTCCTTCTTAACCTTTAGTGCTTCACCCCTAACAGGCATTGGCAGAGGGCAACTCTAGTGCTATGTTTCCAGAGGGTCCTACCTAATGTTCCCACTGACTACTTTTACTTATTGTTCCTGCCTAATGTTCCAATATACTGCTACAAAATGCTCCCACCTGATGTTCCTACCCACTACTTCTGCCTAATGTTTCTACCTAACTCTTGATTGCTCCTACCATTTTGCCAAAAGGCAGGGCTAGCACAGTATTTCTAGAGGCTTCTACTTAATATTCCTACCAACTGCTTTTACCTGATGTGTCTACCTATATGATGAGAAAATGGTAAATTAGTTAGAAAAGCATAATTCAGTATCATACTGTATGTAAGAAAATCATGAAACAAGCATTATTTCTATGATCTCTTAGCTTGGTGGTGCTGTAACTGAACAGCGTGGAGTTCTTGAACGTGCACTCCGCCACAGTCGTAAGATTCAGAAAGACTCAAGTCATTTGGAGGAATGGCTGAACACAACAGAATATGAATTAGACCAGCATGAGGCCACTGTGCCCACAAAGAATGTTCAAGGGGAAGTTCATTTTGCTCAGGTATGGTACATACATTTTGAATTCAGGTTAGTTAAAAGATTTTTTTATTAAGTGTATAGAATAGTGTCAGTAAGTTAGCACTGGATATCCAATTTACATTAGAAATTTTCCAGAGGATATCTCAAGACAGTTACATCTTTGTAGATCCAGAGCATTGAATCTCATGCATTAAATCCTGATTTTTCTTGGTTGTGTTATGCCTTTTCGTTACTAATATTCAGAAGTTAGATTACTTAGGATTTCATAAGAATATAATGCAAAGAATTTTTCACTTAGAGAACTTTATTTGGAATTCATCTAAGTATTTTGACATAAAAAATATTGTATTACCTCTACATATTAGACGAAAAGGTGTTTGTGTAGTTTTAGTCTCATGATATGATATATGACTTTAAGTACAAATGAAATCCTGTCAGATATGCATACTTTTGCCATTGCTTTTCATTATATGACGATAGTGATTCCTTGTTCCTACACAGCATTAATAACTCTAAGTTGACACCCTGTTTTTCAAAATTTACTAACTTTTTTCTATTTTCTAAAGAAATAATGCACTGAGCTAACATCTAATGAATGAAAACCCCTGATTGTCATGAGTTACCTCAAAGCCAGGATTATCTCTGGCTTTGGAGTGTATATACCCTTACTTTACAGCATGCTATTGATGATTTGGGGCGTAAGAAGCCCTTGCTGACAGGCCTGCACGAGTCCTATGCTGATCTTACCTCTCTGTCTGATGACCCTGCCTTACTGCAGCCCATTAAAGAGCAGGTGGAAGACATTGCTCTAACCTGGGAACGAGTCAATACTAGGCTTACCAACAGGCTTAAGAACATGCAGGTTTGTTCTTTAGTTAATAATGGTAGCGCTGTAAACAAGGAAGAGACAAAATAATGTAGAAGAGGGATTCTAGTATGTTTGAGGGTTTGAAGATCTGTTGTGCTATAGTGTTCAAACCATTCAGGAAATGCCTTACTAGTATTAATATGGTTAGATGGTTAGAGCTAATGAAACTAAAAGATGGGTGATTTGGGATATTATATTCTATAGAGGGAAAATGATTGGAAGTTAACGCTGTGCAGAAGATGCATGAAAGACACCGAAAGTTTATTAATCAGAGATAAAGTTCAGAAGATGAGGTTAGTAAAAGAAAGTAAAGAAGGAACGGAAAGAGACTTTTACAGAAGCTTGTTTCAGTTACTGCTAAGAATATTTTGCCAATTTTTTTTACTCCAGTGTGCTAAAGTGAACAGTCTTCAGCTCCAGTATAAGTGCTTGATACTATTTCATTTTGACAGTAAATTGATTTGCTAAGTAGTACTAACATTTGCCAGCAAGTTAATTGCTCCACCTCTTTGGTGTACATGAGAATAATCGTAACTAGGTTGGAATGTCATCACATCTCTGTTTTTTATTTGCAGGATTTTTATGCCGTGTGTTTTAGACTAAAGATGGAAAATGAAATAGGAAGTGGAAGATTACAATCACTTAAAGTGAAAATTAAGATTCTCGTAAGAATTAGGTCTAGAGATTGTGACTCAGTCTCACACACACACACTATAGAGTTAACTTCACCCTGCTACAGTCTGCCTTGTTTACCAGAAGTACAGTGTTTGCTTGTCCACCTCCCCATGCATTTTCAAAGGCAATGTCACACTTACATTTTATTATTTTGTCATCTCTCCTTTGGCCTTGGTTGCCATCTGTAGATGTCTGGGCATGGAATTGGCAAGGTTCCTGAAATATTCTTGGTCCATGTTTTGGAACCATAGGGTTTTGATTTGAATGAGGCAAGGTGGTGATGAGATGTTGCAGGAAGTAGGTGCCTGATCATTTTGAGCACCCAGTGCATTTAGTGATTTCACCCCACATTTTCTTGCATACGGGCAAGAATTTAGGCTTTTTCCTTCTTAGGAAGGTAAGAGCCAATGATCTTGAGGTGCAGGTGGAATCAGTACAGCTTTCAGAAGCAAAATTCATGAAATGAAGTGGCAGCCAGGAAGAGTAAAGAAAAAACATCTTTCCCTTATGACAGCTTGAGTCACTCAAAGGCAGGTTGCTGGTGTTCACGCTGTTAGAAACGCTAGTCTCAGTGACCAGATGTACTATGATATCACCCTGAGAGTGTGTATCTCCTTTGGAAATATGTGGGTGGCAGACACTGTTTTTTTTGGACATTGTATATGACATATTGCAAGAGTTACAAACTATATAGACACATCAAGAAAACTTTGCTGACAAATCTAGAAGACAATGTATAGTCTGGTGTTCATCATCCATCTTTGTGTGCTAACATTAGAGCCTAATGCATTCATGTTAGTCTTACATACAGACAGGATTTGTACATGTTTATTTGACAGGCACCATGTTGCTTATTTGTCCAAGATCACTCGTGTTTGTTGTGCCCTAACCTCATCACAGCATTTACTTGTGTTGATTTTTTTATCAGTCTTGTATGTCATGAAATTTGGAATGTGCTGAAGTTCTTTTGTAAGCTGGGGCATTTTTCATCATTCTTTGCGTTCCCCATGCCTTCAACGTCTTCAAGCATATGTAGGTATGAGTTCAATGTTTCTGGTGAGCCATTAGTGTAGATCACGATGAGGAATTGTTCCAAGCATGAGCCTTGTGGCACATCACTGTTTACCCCAACTGATACTGAGGAGGATCTTCAGCCATGCATTCTTCACTCCTTTCCACTGAGATAGTGTTCTGTCATGTGAAGGGGTCTGCTCCTTTTACCTGCATGGAAGCACATTCCATCTACTGATGTATATTGTCCAAGATGGAGATTAGTCTTTCATAGAAGTCAGAGAGTTTTATTTTGCATGACCTTTTCCTGTACCCATGTTTTCTGCCACAGACGTATTATGTCCTGTGCAAGTAATTGTCCATTTGCTTATTGATTATCATTTCCCTGCATTTTAGAGACCATACTTTTTAGTAAGACTAGTATGTAATTCAGGGCAATTTTTAGATCTTTTTTTTCATATATGAGCACAGTCTGTGATCTCTTTCACTTACCTAGTGCTATACTGTCTTCCAGCAATTTCCTAAGCAATATTTCATGTAGCCTGTTGAGTGCTTCTTCACATGTCTTTATGACATACGGAGTGAATTGAACATATGGGTCAAATCTCTACGGTAGCCTGCTTATGTATCTTCTGACAAGTTTTAGTACTTTACAGTCCCTTATCCTACTCCCGTCTCATTGGTGTTGGGGCTATAGTGCCCTCCATTGTAAGTACACTTTTGAAATTATCATCTAGTTCCTTGCATATTTTCTTGTCATCTTCAGCAGGTATCCCATCTGGGTCTCTTGTCCTGATGAGTTTTTTTAAACCTTTTGAGTGTGTTGCCTCTCAAAATTTCAAGAGCGTTTCAACTGTGACGTCATCAAAAAATATTATTATTTTGGAATTTTTTCTTCCTTTTCCATCATATGAAAACCATGAAGTTTCCACATCTGTCATTTGAATTCCTTGGAAATCCTATCCTATAATGAAAAATAAGATATTGTATTATACATAATGTGGAAAAAGTTATTTTCAGTAAAATGCATGATATTCACCTGTTTCACTTAGGGGCTAGAACAAATATATGAGTAATATCAGTGTACAGTAAATCACAAATTGTAATAGAATTCAAAATATTAGCAAATTCTCTTTATTCAAATTTAGGTGAAAAAGAACCTAAAATATGAAAAATGTGATTTCCAGTAGAATTTATTTTATTTACCCAAGTAGAGATGGTTCACTTGCCTTATGACATTTCTTGGTGAACCATATCTCCTTCCATTTTTATCCACCTCCTTTCCTGGGTATCTGAGGTACCCATGCTTTGACCCCTTAACTGTAGATTTCACACAACTTTCTGTAACCCTTTTATTGTAGCACTCCCTCTGCCAATAATTACTCTTAAAGAACTTTATCAGTTCCACATAGTTGCCATGACTATTCCTATCTGGTTCCTGTGCTTGCATTGATCCCCTTATTGCATCCTCCACCCCCATACATTCCAAAATGCACTACATTATCATTGTTTCCAGTAGGAACATCATAGTTTTTATGTTTAATTTCCATGTTAAAGTGTGCAAAGACAGTCATGTGGAGATGGTTTATCAGAACCCCTAGTTGTTGTATGTTCTGACATGAATATGCAGGAAGTTCTTCAGTATCCTTTCAAGGAATTAGTGTTTCTGTAACTCAGCATCTCTGGGAATCTAAGTTCTCCCAGTTTATTTCCCTGTAATTGAAATCCCCCTTAATCAGTACTGCACAATGTTAGGGGAAATGTTTTGTTGCTTCCTTCATAACCCTTACTGTTCCTCATTATTCATTGTATACACCTGTTTTGGATCTTTGCATTTTTCTGGAGGATTATAAACTCGCAGTTATTATAAACATCCTACACTCGGGAATTTTATCCATTAAGATACGTATTTTTCTGTAGGCATCACTTACTGATGGGACCATACTGAGATTTCCAGGAATTTAATGGAATCCCTTATCAAGAGGGCTAATTCATCCCTGGTTTAAAATAAGTATCAGGATTCTTTTTGTGAGAGGGACTTGAGAGTCAACTGTGTAACCAGAGTCCCACATTGGGAAAATAGTTAGGATACAAGCTGTTTGCTGGCAAATATTAGAATAGCTTTTCAGATATATGAGTAAGGAAAAGTTTGTCTAGCGGTTCATATCTTACATATAGCCAAGACTAGAATCTGCTTCTCAGGTTTGGTCAGTGCACTGAAAAAAAGCACAAAAACTAATGAAAACGACCAAGAAGAAGGTAACAAAGATGATATCAGAAGTAAGAGAGCTGAGTTTTAGGGAAAGGCCAGAGGCTTTAGATTTTCCCACCTTAGAAGAGAGAGAAAAGTTTTTAAGTTTTTAAAACAGATACGGTGTTAAAAAAGATATGCTGAAGTACTTTTATGGCATGAGAGTGTTTTATGAATGGAATAAAACGATCGAGGACATGATAAATGTGGACAGCATGCAGAAATTTAAGTTGTATGATAGTAGAGAATGTTCAAGAGATGTGGCTCCTTGAGTGTAAAACTGTCCCTCTTTGACTCCCTGAGGACAAAGCTTGGGACTATGCAAGTTTTGTGATTGCCATTTGATCCCAGTCCTCAGTGTCTTGATGTCTCATAAAAGCAGATTCTGGGAAGTTCAGTTTGCAGCCTTTGCAACAACATGGTAGCTCTAGTCCAAAAGGGTCCTTTGTGAGTAAACACTTTTTTTACTGCAGCAAGAAAAAATCTAAAAACCTTTCTCGGGAGGTTCTCAGATCCTTTGTTTGGTGGACTGATGGAAAGAATGTCCACAAGGCCTTTCCATGGATTCGTCATGTGACTTTTCTGAGTGTGAGGACTGACACTTCTACTCTAGAAGTGGGTTTCCATCCTTTTAAAGGTTATGTAGCTGCAGGCTGTTAAGTAAGTATGCAGAAATCATATCATAGTCCTATAGCTGTTTATCTCCCAGAATGTCTTGAGGCTTAGGTTTGGAAGTGTATTTTTTGATGGACTGTACCATGGCTGTCCATTGCCTGATGAACAGAAGCTTTTGCAAATCCCATCCTCTTTTGAGTTAGAAAAAAAAAATCTGCCTTTCTTTACCAAGAATTTTTTTTTTTTTTTCAAGTTTCTCATCTCAAAGGAATTTGCAGTGTCCAAGGCAGATGCCATCCTGAAATCAGGTTCTGTAGCAACTGAAATAACAGGAAAGAATCTTTCCGTTGGACTCTCTCCTTAGGTGAAGCACCTTAAGTGGATCTCCATGCTATCAGGATCCAATGCTTCACTCTCAATCTGTGTTCCTCAAGTTTTAGATTTTTTAAGGGTAGTTGCAATAGATGTTTGTTCCAGGATTGGAATCACTGGATCGAGATTTATCTCCTTCTTCAGTTCATCTTCTTGGCCAAATTCCACATAGCCATCACCCTTCTACTGTACTCGAAAGACAGCATGAACCAGTTTGGATGTCATTCAGGGTTTCCTTGAAGATTCTAATGCCATAGAAATTATTGGAAGGTCTTGTGTTAAAAGTTCTTTTCTTGTTGGTTTATTGACAAATGCATGGCTATGACACTTTTGACTCCTACAAGAGTGCCCTTTAAGAATCCCTATCTCTGGGTTATGGTATTAATTTGACAGACCCAATCTAGGGCAAACTTGAGAGAAGAGAAATATATTGTCAAGGTTTGAAGTATCCTGTGAGCAGTTTTTGATATTTTTCTTTCCCTGCCTGGTTCCCACATCCTTTTTTGAAA